>JAAOAS010000334.1:0-69970 GCA_013396035.1 Fusarium pseudocircinatum
CTAGTAAGCTAAGTTCTATCTAATACTAAATAAATATATATATATACTTATATTTTTAAGTAAAAATAACTAAATATAAGGCTATTATTATTCCTAGAATAATGCGGTCTTAGAATGCTATTGTTCTAAATATTAGTCAGTCTATCCTAATTAGTCTAACATTAAGTTAGGTTATTATATAGTTATTAGGTGGAATTTATAGGGTCTTTATTTATATATAATGTAACTGCTAGGGTTATAATACAATATATTAATTAATGCCTAAAGCTTATAATGCCTTAATAACCTATATTAAGTTAATAAACCTAAAAATCCTATCTAAGTTTAGCTTTTACAAAGTAATATTATATAGTTATACTTATAATATTATTATAAGTTAAGTTACTCCCTCTTTAGAAGGGGGAGATTGCTTGCTCTGTCCAATCACATGTCGCCACATTGATGGCGATCAGCGCTACTGCTGCAGGTAAAGGCAACCAATACAATACCGTTATACTTAACCACGCCTCCGCTTTCTGAATACAATGACACGTTTGACACTTCTATCGCAAAGTCAGCATGGAAATATTGGGCGCAACAGCTGCAAGCTTGCAGCTTGCCGAACAGACCTTGACGATTGCCCAGTTTCTCTGTGATTCCATATCAAAGCTCAGAAACGCTGCTGACATTCAGGAAAAGCGTCTCGAGAGGGTGGTTCGCCTCACAGCTCTACTCCATGCAATCATCTGCCATAAGGCCTTTCAAACCCATCTCGTGGAAGAGGAGCTCTCCCATTGCCTCCGAGATGTTAGCCGTCTGCGGGATATCATTGTCAAGCTGGACACTCCTCCTACTGCGAGCAAGTGGAAGAGGTATCCCAAGAGACTATTTGGTCTGTTCAAAGATGATGAAATCAACGATTGTTTTGTCGTTCTGGAGAGGGACATGGGCTCTCTGGCAATAGCGTTGCAGAATGCGGATGCGTGAGAACTCTCTTGGACATAGCGATGAGTCTTCATACTGACAATGTTCATGACAGACAACTGCTCAGTGATATAGGAATTGAACTGACCTCAATGCACGGCCATGTGATCAGCATGTCGATAGCCGTGGAGAAGATCGCTGACGGGGTTGAGAAAGCATCCGGTGCCGTACCTCAGGTGCTAGAAAGGCTCGACAACCTCGACATGGCCCTATCCAGACTGAATGTCTCCGAAGAGGCTCGACCACTCAAATTCATCAACTTTCCATACCATCGAGTGAAGGATTTTGTGGGTCAAGCTAATATCCTTGTTGCCATGCGCAGATGCTTGAGCGATGAAGCCCACGATTCTGGACCAAGATGTATCATTCTGAGGGGTCTGCTAGGACAAGGAAAGAGCTCTTTGGCGATTGAATACTGCCGGCAAACCTTGGAACAGCCATATCAGACCATCTTGTGGATTGATGCAAGTTCTCAGAGCTCTATTGATTACCACATGACTGTTTGTGCAGAGCAGATTCTAGGTCCACATGATTCCATGCCTTCGACTTCCGAAGGGAAAGCATTTGTTATCTTTCAGAAGCTCGCAGTTGGGAAAATGCCATGGCTGGTGGTGTTTGACAACTTTGACGGGCCTCGCTCTGTGCCCAAGTTTCACAAGTACCTCCCATCGTCGCCCAACGCCTCTATCATCATCACCACTCGTCGCCAGGACGTTGTGAATCTCATTTCGCATGAAACATCGATAGAACTCGGAGCCATGAACGAAGACGATGCACTGGAACTTCTCCTACAAACCTCCAAAACCACTTTTACCAAACAACAGGACCATAAAAGTCTTGCCGCTGCCCGTGAGATCGTTGAAGCTCTCTGGAAGAATCCGCTTGCGATCGTCCAGGCGGGCTCGTACATCAATCGCTCACGATTGGGCTTCGCCGCCTTCTCAAATCTACGCGAGGATCGGGCGAGGCTTCTTCTTGCAAAACCATCAACAATAGAGTACTTCAACACCCAGGAAGGCGCCGAAATACCTATAGTTATTACACTTCTCACGGCTTGGGATCTCACTCTCAGCCAGCTCGAGAACGAAGCGGGAGGGGGTCCCAAGGCTCATAAAGATGACCTGTTAAATCTTTTTGCCTACATTCCATCTCGGAGCTTTTCAGAATCATACCTCGCATCATTCTGCTCCGTAATGGAGCCGTGGGGCACGAGTGATGACATGGCGAAAGAGCCGGGTTCATTTCTTGCATCGTGTCTCCAAGCCTGGGACTCGCGTGCATTCTCTGACATCTTGGCAGAATTCTACGATCTCGGGCTCATACAACAGTATACAATTGACAAGAACGGATTTTATGTTGGGGAAATACCGGACATGGTTCAGGATTGCGTGCGCCTTCGGCTTCCTTACGAGACCAGGAGCAAGTATGAACGACTGTTCACTGATATCATTCTTCACTCCGATGAGTCACCGAGACATCCAACTGGATATGGAACTAACCTTGAAGACTCGCAAGATACGGTCGTGCATCTCATCGAGTCATGGGACATGCCTCCGTGGGAAGAACAAGTCGTCGAACTTGTGCTCAATATCTGGAATTCGGGCGATGAATATGGCTTCGATTTCGCCAAAGAATACCCCAGTCTCTCCGAGGTGATGGAGGACCTGACCTCTCAGACTTTATCATTCCGGTCGTCTTTGAAAGACACGAGTTCTTTAGATAACTTGAGGAGCAAGATCATAGGCGTGGCTCAACTCATCCCTACGGGAGTTGACCAGGAGGCCATCGATAACTTCATCCTGCATCTAGAAAATGAAAGCAAGGGATGGAGTGGCTTCACGGAGACTCTGCTCGCAGACGTGGTTAAATGGCTGTTGCCAGTAATCAAGGTCGTTGGCCCCCTTTCTCCGAGCTTTATTGACCTGATACGCTTCATGGGTAATATTCTCATTTCCCGATCGAGACGGCAGCACGCTATCCAAGGTTTCCAGCTGTTAAAGGGCGCGTTCATAGCCATCAGGTCTCAAGAGAGTTCTTCCCCAGTTGAAGTTGAGTGCCTGAATGCTCTTTGTGAGGCTAGTCACGCCTGCGGAGAGTATCAGACGGGCGAACTATTAGCCAGGATCCTCATCAGCCGTTACATGAGTGAGGACATGGGAGGAAGATTGCCGTACGCAATGCTTCATCTCGGGATATCCTTGTACTTTGTCGGGGATAAGGATAGGGAGGCCGTCAATGTCCTCGAGGAGGCATCGAACAGTTTTGCCATGATCCTGGGAGACACGCACCTTGACAAACTTAGGTGCGATGTACGCCTCGCTTGGGCTTTGCCCTGGATAAATGAGCCGAGGCGAGCTCTCGGCGTCGCGACCAAGACCTTGCGAACCGTTCGAGAGCAATACGAGAGCATCGACAGTTACCCCACTCAATGGATTCAGTGGCAATGCCTAGGCGTGCAGGCATTCTGCCAAAACCGCATAGGACAGTCAAGCCAGGCAATACAGTCTAAGAGGGAGGAGCTTGCCTGCAGAAGAAGGAGTGATAGAGATAAGGGAGACTATTATGAGGAGCTTTCGAGGTTTGCCAAGATGCTTTTAGATGTCAACCGGCTACAGGAGGCTAAGACTGCAGTAGAAGAAGCAATCTGTGGACTTTTAAGGCTAGGATATCGAGAGTGTGATGAGCTTATGACTTATGCTTATGGCGTTCGTCGGGCAATAGATAACCACTAAGAAGAGAAAAATAATAAAAGGTATATTTAGATTCTCTGCGTGGTGAATTGTCACATTTATGTCCGCTCTGTGGCTCTCAGTAGGTGAAGAGGACAGGCTGCCCAATCCAGCCATTTGAGTTCATTCTGTCGCCTGATGCATGTGCCTAGAGCAAGGATCATAGGGAACAGCCAACAACTGATCTGTGGTGAAGACAACGGCCCTTGGATTAGTGACCTTTAATGGGGGCTGTTTCAACTGGAGTCTGTGCCTATTATAGGCAGACAGCCCGCCCTGTAGCAGCCTGATCGCCCAGTAAGCTTAAATTAAACCTCCGCCCCGCCTCTTCTACGTCAGCTTTCATCCGTCACCTCACATTCTCTTCACAACCCTACAAAAGATGGCCAGAACTCGACTCCAAAAGTCCACAACGGACTACTTTTCGAAACTCTCTCCCGAGATCTTGCGCTCCATATTCGCATATTTCTGTCCTCACTGTTGCAATGAGTATCGGTGCCCTTTTGGAGCCCTGCCAGAGTCCAAGAGGGCTGAAGATAATACAACTCTGTACAATCTGTGTCTGGTCTCACGGTATTTTCGACCTTCTGCCCAAGAGATACTACATCATTCTTTCGATCCCTGGTATACGACTTGGGATGCTCCAAATCCGTGGGAGCGACGCCTCGAGCCATTTCTTCACACCATCGCCTCTCGTCCAGACTTGGCTCGCTCTGTCAAAACAGTCTTTTTAAAAAGTCGCTTGCTTAAATCGCTCGACTTTGATCACAGCCGAAAAGCTTTCGATACTTGTACACGCTTCTTTGGAAGCAGTTCCCAAGAGCTCTATCGCAAAAGCCGCAAAACTCGCATGTCTGCCATAAGGCGGGCCTTTTTTCGAGGGACACGTACTTATACATACGTGAGGCCTCGAGAATTTATCCCCATAGTCGGAGGCCAACTTCTGTCCATTTTGGTGGCTGTTCTTCAGAACCTGAGTCACATTGGTATCGAGGAAGATCGTCGGTGGAAGTTCGATGTGTCGCCTGCTACCCTCGACATTCTGGGCGTCAGCTCTATTCCTCTCAAGATACTAGAGACCGAATGTTCTCTACCCAACCTACTTGCTCGGGCGCCGGGACTTGAGACGTTGGTAACTTCTGCTTCGGGCGAGTTCCCGAATATGCCTTGCCTGAGGAACCTTCACATTCGATCCAAGAACGCCGTTCGTACCCCTGCCCTAGAGCACCTTCTATCAGCTTGTACCGGCACTCTATCCACATTCTCCTACACTTCATTCGACTCTGGCATAGTGGGCGTGGTTAATCTCCTCGACAAACCGAGGTTCCACGGCAGTCTTGAGACTTTGCACCTCAATATGCTACATACCGATAGCCAGGGCTATCATAAAATGCCCAGCTTAAAGCGATTCACTCAACTCAAGAGACTCTTCCTCCACACGTACCTTCTTTACGGCCCGAAATACCCCGCCTGCTGCCGGGGGAAGTGCAAGGTCAAGTCTCTTTTTGACATCCTTCCGTCTAGCGTCGTCTCTCTTGATCTCTCGGAACGGACGCAGACACCAGATGGCCGTATGTACGATGATCTACTCATTTTATCTAAGGATGTGGCTTTCGCCTTTCCGCACCTCAAGGAAATTCGAAGCAATGCTGATCATGTCTGCGATGAGTACCCTAAGGCCTTGTTTAAGAGCGTTGGGGTCGACCTCATACATCAGGATCTGACAATCAGTTGCTGGATAGACACTGTTGTTAGAATTATAGCTTCGGGCGATGATTATCATTATGATCTTGAATATGGCGGTGGCGCTATGCCTTTGCCTGGTGAACTCTCAGATGATGATTTGTGAGATAGACTAGTAATAAATAATCAGAGTAAACATGAGACTTGTGGCACACACAGTAGAGGGTCACACGAAAGAATGTCAAGAGAACCATGGTCCTATCATAGGAGAGTGTGGGCAGAGTTCCTTATATCCGGATGGAGCATCTGATCCTTGTCAAGGAGACTAGACCGATCAGGGCTAACTGACATTTGGTAAGTACACATTTATGGGAAAATACAAGCTCCTTACTTCAAAAGGTGTAGAAGTTGAGGACTTTAACTTTAACCAGGGCTGTGCGATTGTCGGGGCAGCTCACCCATACCATATCAACCCTGCACGGTGCATATTAACAGAACTCAAGTACTTCCTTTCGAGGGACAGATAACACTCCTCTTCCATAAATGGATCAAAGTTCTCAAATTGACTATCGTCCATAAATAGTCGCGTAAAGAGGTAACTCGACCGGTGACCTCTTGACCCCTTTTTGGTTCCGAATTCTGCTCCATGACTTGATCAAGCGTGCCAATCATGTAGACTCCTTCGAATACGGACAATCATAAGCCAGAATCTATTCTCCATGTTACTATTCTCGCCGGTAGGTGCTAGAGGGTCACAGAAATTGCTATACGGACTTCCTCGGCTTGTCTCCCGATAACCCAAATCCCCCAACATTCCCAGAATGCAAGATGGACAACATCAGCAACTATGACCAGAGAGGCTCCCTTGGAGTTTCTAGTTGCTTCTTTGCTCCAGGGCTTTGCCGCAGTTGCAAGGGTCTTGATTTGCCCTTTACAGGCTGTTTGTGTAACAGTAAGCAGGAATACAACCACGCCACATATCAGACCACTACGTGGACCAGTCAAACAGAGTTTATGGCAGCCAAGAGGGCATATTATACCTAATAGAAACGGGCTGGTAGGGGTTCTTGGGCCCTTAAGAGATCACAAGACACCAGGCAGGTAATTTAAGTAGGGCTGGCTCCAGTATTGATTGGCTGCTAATTAACCTGCTACAGATACCAGCCTTAAGGTGGCTGTTGAGTGAGGCCAAAGGTATCGATCTGCAGACTGCATTATCTAAAGTACCTGAACTTACTTCAAATTTACTAGTAGATAAGGGTGCTCTTGATACTAGCAGTCTGGTTGGTTATGCCTCTGTGGGTACTTTGCTGGTGCCTTATGGTCTCCTAAGACGTCCAACACAGATGTGATGGGGGTTCAAAATGCAGTTGTACGTGGTCTGCCTCGCTCGCCCAGCCTGCCTTGGACTCGTCATTTTCATCCTTTTATGTTTTTAAAAAAAAATACCTGCTCTGCTGAAACAGAGAAACGCACTACAATCCACTATTTGTCGCTGAATATACTGATGAACTACCTCATTGCACTTTTCCAAGCGTTACGTTACTCCCTTGCTCTCAGCGGTCACCGACCAAGTCCACATGTCAGACAGTCCTCGTCACCTAAATCCACGGCATCGGCGGCGGCACAAGATAGATCCCGAGCGCGAGGGAACTGATAAAGACTGTGGAGCACTCAAGCAAAAATGGATCGAAATATTTACTAAAATCGGCTGCATCGTGCTCCGGGTTACCTCTGACCAACAGCCGATCATCCGCCCACCGCGTCGACGACCTTCTCCCAACCGCAAAAGTCGTCATGACCGCAATCGGCACCGCCATGGTGGGACGAGAACCCCGTCTCGGGGACGTCACAAGAGCCTCCACAGGCTTCAAAGAGACCGAAGCTATAGTAGTAGTCGCAGGAAAGTCCTCTCCGGTTCAGAAAAAGATCTTAGTGGGGACCGGGAGGACAAGGGCTCCCAGTCCACAGCTGGTCTATTGGAAGTTGCAACTACAGACCACGGGGATGCTTTTCCGAAGCCAAACAATGTAGATGCTCCTCTAAGCTCTGTCACTCTTTGCCCTGCTGGTGATCTCCGAACGGAGGGCGCCCTCGATGCCGATATAACTCCTGAGACGTGGCCGGAGCAGCGAGAGAGAGGTTCTCCTATTGCCCCTGTTGGCTCTTCTGCCTCTGTCGACTCTCTTGTAGCTCTCAAGCCTATCAAGTCTGTCGAGCCTGTTAAGCCTATCAATTCTGTCGAGCCTGTCAAGCCTCTCAAGTCTGTCAATCCTGTCAATCCTGTCAATCCCGTTGAGACTGTCGAGCCTCTCAAGTCTCTCAAGCCTCTCAATCCCGTCGAGCCTGTCGAGCCTGTCAATCCTGTTAAGCCTGTCAATCATGGCAAGCCTATCAATCATGGCAAGCCTGTTGAGCCTGTTGAGCCTGTCGAGTCTATCGGGTCTGTTAACTCTATTAACCCCGTTGAGTCTCCTGCCTCTATCGACTCTCCTGTTGCTGTCAAGTCTGTCCAGTCTGTTGAATCTGTTGACTCTACTGTTTCCTCTTCGACGCAGAGGAATGAGTCTCAGTCCAAAGTCTCATCAGACCATGGCACCCTTGGAGCTGAGAGTCTTAGCTCACCGCATTTGTCTTCCCCAGCCATACTGCCAACTTTCCTCTATCCGGGGTCAATTGTCAGGAGAAAGATAAAGGGTGACCGCCATCCTCATACTATCCTCCACATCGAACAGGAGGAGAACAAAAGCCCAATGATCTGGACATGTATCTGCAAGAGCCGTATTCGGCTCCGGAAGATTCGACAACAATATGGGAGGAAAACTCACGTGCACTTCATCTACTTCGGTGGCGTAACACCCAACCCGAATTTCGAAACCGGTGGCATTAAAATGCCAAAAGTCCCAGAAGTCGAGATCCAAGGCCCTCCCATGCGCAAATGCACCTACCTCGAGCTTAGCTCGTGTCAGGCTTTTGAACCTGGAGATTTCGAGTTATTCGAAGGTGTCCCACGCCACCTAAAGCTTTCAAGCTTGGACAAGGTTATAAACGAACTGTCCAAAACAAATACCAAACTTAAATGGTTGCAAAAACAAAAGAGTCCTCCTGGGAGCGTCCCCGTCGCGCAACCGGAAATACTCATGCAAGAATCTTCGCGTAAGAATCTTCGATCTGTCAAAAACACCAATTCAGCCTAGGCGTACCTTTATCTCCAAGTATCACAGATTGTGATGGAGATAAAGGCGCCCGAGGCGAGTTTGTGACAGCCCAGGAACTCCCCCGACATCCACCGAGATGTAGGCTGGGGTTCAGACCGTTTGCTCGGATATTATTTTATTCATTCGATTCCACATGAGTAGCTAATCTCAGAGGTTACGGTTTTGCCCAACGAGCAATTCCGTCAATATGAAATTCGCTAGTGTTGGTGTTCACGACCCGTCACGTCTGTATGACGCCGAGACACCACCTTCTCCTTTCGAAAGAAAAAAATAATTTAAAAAGCTCTATCACTCTGGGAAAAATAAAAGAAGAAATAAAAGACACCCAAGACTATCCTAAAAAGAAAAAAAAGAAAGAAAGAAAGAAAGAAAGAAATTGGGTTTTACTTAACAGCCAGAAAAGATGGAACGGAAATTATTTTGATGTTGAAAGGATCATTACACTCATTAACAAGCAATAAAATGGTTAGACATACTTTCGTTAATAAAATGGATTTACATGTTTCATTATTTCCCTTTGCTGTCTTTCGTGCCCTGCCGGTTCAAATTGTTTGTGAATATATCTGAGCATGGCCACCTGGAATGAGTGACCTCGATATAACACTGAAGACATGGCATGGGGCTTGACGAACACCCCTCAGAATAGACATCTCACAGCAATCGAATATACCTGTCAATGGCATCTTTGCATACGGTTCTATTCAGGCCTTCACTTCGTTTTACATCATCTAAAGTAGTAAATAGGTCAACGACTGAAGAGTACCCTTCCTTGGCTGGACAGACACCGTGAGTCTGACGACTGATTCGAGTCCAGCGGCGCTTTCATTCATCCCAAATATGTTGTAGTATCATGTCGAGGGTATGCTGATATCAACAAGACTACTGCGACCAGAGGAAGTCCTACAACGAAATAGACCCAGAACAGCCCCTTTCCAGGTAGAAAGTCACCTCCCATGCTAAATAAACTCGCAACCCAAGATAACGGAACAAAAACAAGCGCTATATAAGTCAGGCGCTTCGCGCTGATGGCTTCTCGGATCGAGCGTCTTGAGTCCAGAATCTGAATCATCGAAGTTGCAACAGTGATAATTTGATCAAACGACTGACTGTAGATTTCCAGCTGTCGCTGCATGTAGTGAATGTCTTTTATGATCAGCTTCCATTTCTTTTCCTCCACTTCCTGATCCAGCCAGTAGTCAATGAATTCTCAAAGGGAGATCAACTTGTGTTGACTCTGTTTGCTTCGGCGCCGCCAGCGCTGGAGATCGATGATATCGTCGTTATGAAGCCTGTGGGCAATATCATTCATAGAATACTCGTAGCACTTGAAGTATCTGCTGATTGCATGAATGTAAAGGTTCCATTCTCTAAGAATGATGCGTACTGCATAGTAGGCCATCGATAAGATGGTTGGGCTGTTCAGGTTGAGTTGGGAAGGGTTGGCTTCGAAATGATGTATGAGACAACCGAGGAGCGAAGAACTATCCCACACACGCTCATCCGTCTGGCTCGAGACATCTACATGTAGTTCTGACACAATAAAGTCCTCTATCCCACCGTGTAAACGTGAAGCTGGATATGCTGTCTTTAACCCGTACTTGCGCCGTCCGATTACATGGTTGATTGGTGGGTCGACGAGCACTAGGCCTAGAAAGAAGTCAGTGTCTTTCTTAATCTCATCCCAGAGAATCACATACAAAGCTGCACGTCATTCACTTCCTTGACGAATATGGAGCAGCAGCACCGGGAGAGCCCCAGTGTCTTTCCAGAAAGTACGGGGAGACGGCGAATGTTTCGAGGGATGTTTGCATCACTCTTTGATGCGTATGCTATATCTTTGGGATTGGCTGAGCTGCCCAAGTCTATAATTTGCTAATAGTGGATGTTGGCATATCTTCGCCCAGCGCTGGTACAAGGTAGCATTGCTAGGGATGGTGGCAGTGGTGCTTTCTCAATGTCTTGAAAGTCGGTGGTGACATGGTTTGCAAAGAACAAAGGGTCAATTTGAAGAGCCTCGCCAAGGAGACAAATTAGATCCGGTCCAATGTCCTCTACCAAGAGGATTCTTGAAGAGATGAATATGTCTTTGCGAATGACTTGAGAGATGTTGTCCTCTGAGATCTCCATGAACTTGTGTCGTAGATTTGAAGACGAAGAACTTTCCATGAGATACGTTTTGGACTTTTGACGGCGCGGTTCGACGAGGCACTCGGCCAGCGGTCCAACGCAGGGGTTCGTTCGCGTCCGGCGGCGAACATAGTCCAGATATGGGAGTCTACTCATCTTCAAAAGGATTGAGTTCTATAAACTCCTCGGGCTTTTTGTGGACAAAGACTAGGTTTAAATATTTGATCAGGCATTTTAGAACTTACAGTTCTGCCTAATACAGGATTCAGTGTAACGATAAGCCTGGCCAGCAGACGATTCTTAATGGAACTATGAGAGTCAAGACTTGGTATATGCATCATAAATAACGGAAACACGTAGTTCAGCTCATATAAGTTTTGTTTGGGTATAGTAGACCTTGAACTGGGTCTTTGACTCGCGGTCAGAAGCAAGTTCTACGTCTGTTGAGGCCAGGGTTTCTACAAACGTAAGGTCGTACAACTCGTTTCATTTTCTTTCAGATTCAGCAAAGACTCGTATTGAGTTGTTAGCACTGTAGGACAAACCGAAGTCACATGGTGGGTTGAGCCTCGATCCTACCGATTTTCCCTCCACCTCTTGGCCTCAACCACTCTCCGAGTTCTCATCCGCCTTCCGCTGCACCCGGGCGTGACGCTGACCCCCTCATTCTATCACTCATTCAATATATGCACTCATTTCGTTCTCTCTTCAACTCGTCGAAATGGACTTCTCTACCATGAGAGGCACCTCCGAGCGGGGCCAACAATTACCGCTCAGGACCAAGATTGACGACCTCATCAGAAGCAGCGACGCTGAACAAAACTTTGCCGAGCCTTTTTGCAAGAAATATGGCCAAAAGTGGATTTGGACTATAAAGCTATGGCTGAAGATATTGCTGCCGTATGCAAAACACAGCTTGATGAACGTCGTATACCTGCTTTCGCTGAACATCGGGTCAAATCTCGCAACTCCATCTCCAAGTCACTGGAGCGCCGAGAACTCCATCGCATTAAGGAAGGCAAAGGACCTTACAATGGCTTCAGCGACATCCTTGACGACCTTCATGGTCTCGCCGGTATTCGCCTGGTTGTTGACTACCCTCGTGACCTTGAAGCAGCCTCTTTGTTAATCACCGAGTCCTTTCACTCGAAAAAGCAGCCCAATATTTTCACATCAACCCGCGAGGTAGGTAGATCGTGGAAGGTCTGGTTCGGAGCGTATGAGTGTACGAATCATCACGTCGCGACAACATACGAAGAAGACAACCTTCTACACGTCTAAAATGACGTCATCTTCGAGATACAAGTGACAAGCCTCCCTGCCAGCTTGTACAGTAAAATCTCCCATCCTTTGTTATACAAGGGCTTGACCGGGCCACTGTCGCGGGGTGACGAAATTGTGATTGATCTCACTAAAGGGCTCGCCCTTTGCTACTCGCTTTGCCTATACTACAAGGCAGAGAAATTGGAAGACAGGCAGATACAGCTAATGAATGAGACAAGCATCTTCTGAAAACAAGGCCCATTTAAACATCGACAGCCTGGCTAGGATGTTACCTAGCATCCCAGGGCTGGACTCCGCAAATACCCAGACCAAACCCATCCCCAGAGAGACATTCAAACTCGCTATAGAAGGCCTAGGATCCCATGACGAGACCCAAACCTGCACTAAAGCTTGGAAGTCACTTCTAGGCTTGCTGAGGTATGCTCCGCCCATCGAGTCCGGGACAGATAACTCACGAGTAGTCTAGTCAGGAGATCCGAGAGATTGGCCAGCCTCCAATCAACTTGCCAACTGCTGGAAGGCGCGCGTCGATAGCGGTGACGTCTATACAAGTCCAAGGTGTCTAGAAGGAACCCAAACAGTTGCACGGCAGCATATCCACGATTGGATAAACTCCCAAGATCAGGCGACATTACTATGGATTCACAGTCCAGTAGGAACTGGCAAGTCCACATTGGCTTGGACCATAGCTGATGATTTGGCCAATACTGGTCAGATTGCGGCTGGTTACTTCTTCAAAAGAGGAGATCTGGGGCGGAATGATGCGTCTCAAGTGCCCCTTACCATTGCAAGCCAGCTCATATCAACAGTTCCTCACTTCGAATCCTCGTTGCGCAAATCATTGGCAGCATCTCAGAATCCTGACATTGAGAGCATGCGCCTTCAGCAACAGCTCAGTATCCTCCTTGAGACTCCGCTGTCAGAAATAGATTTAGTCTCATCTATGAAGCTGATCATCATCGATGCACTCGATGAGTGCGCCAATTTAGATCGAGCAACTGAGATTATGAGTCTACTCCATCGATTAAAGGATTTGAACACACTGCGTATTCGCCTCCTTATAACCAGTCGCGACGAGTGTCCAGTTCGCAAAGCAATGGATCAACTGTCGCACCAGTCCTTATCATTGGCCGCAGACTTTGGCAAGGATGCAGCTTCTGATATTGAAGAGATACTGAAACACGGCTTTGCAAATATTCGAAAGGAAATGGGCATCAAAGAGACATGGCCATCAAGCCATCAATATCATGAGTTGCTGAAACGGGCAACAGACCCCTCTCCTCTGTTCATCTACGCAGCTACTCTTCTCCGATTTGTATACGACGGGTCGCGACGAGGCTTTCCAAAACGGCGTTCAGAGAGTTGGCTTAGCAGACCGCAGGGAGATTCTTTTACAACACAGATCGACGAAATCTATACTGCGGTTTTTGAGAACATTGACATGGATTGTCAAACCGGAAAGCCTGGATTCCTTACAATGCAGGAAAAACATGAACTGCAAAGGATACTGGGGCCGTAGTGCTTGCAGCTGAGCCCTTGACAGCTGGAGCGTTAGAAGACATCCTGGGCATGGAGACTGGTACAGTTCAGCACTGGTTCATATCCTGCCATGCCGTTCTCAATGTCCCACTCGACTGCGCATCCCCGGTAGAAGTTGTTCACAAATCATTCAGCGACTTCATACTAAATGAGGGATATTCGAGGACGAAATGGTTCTGTTCTGACGAAAGAGAACTTCACCAACACCTAGCGGAAAGGTCTATCGAGTGTCTTTGGAACAGGCTGCGGCAAAATATATGCCAAGTCCAAGACCCAGGGGTATTGCGGGCGGACATCAACTTAATCGTAGTCAACAAATATGTCTGTCGGAGCCTTCAGTATGCCGCCTCGTACTGGTCTCATCACTTACTCAGGGGCCATGAGGAAGCTTTGTATAGCCATCACTTGTGCTCATTTCTTGATGAACACTTTTTACACTGGGTAGAGTGCATGGCGATTATGGGCAGGATAGACTTTGCTTGGAAAGCTATCAATTCAGTATATGCAGCTGCTATGGTACTGTCTGAACCTCTCTGAAACAAAAGCCATTTACTGATGTATATTCAGAAGCTTCATATCTCATCATCTCGGACTCCCATCTGCTTCCTGAAGGATGCTCAACGATTCCTTCTCAAACACTCTGCCCTGGTGCACGAGAATCCATTGCAAGCTTACGGCTCCGCCCTTGCGTTCAGTCCAGCCCAAAGCATTATTAGACAGAAATTCTGGAATAGCCGACTTTTGGGCTTGGTAGCAATTCATGACATGGCCAAGCACTGCAATGCGTGTTTGAGAGAGTTTCCTAGTGCAGGAATGGGCGAAATTGACGCTGTTGCTATATCCCCAGACGGGGAAACCCTTGCGTTCGCCTGTCGCCCAACTCAAGAGCCTCACCCATACCCTCGGATAGAGCTTCGGCATATAGTCACAGGAGCTCATATTGGGGGTTTTGTCGTGAGAAATCGGACCTTGTCTCTAACATGGACTAAGGACGGAGTCAATCTCTTGTCTCTTTCGGATCAAGGTAAGGTCCTGGCTCATGACCTTTCTTCCGAGACAACGAGAGCGTTTGGGTTCTCACCATACTCAAGTTATGCAATATACTCTCTTGCTGGTATGCATTTATGTGGGATAGCTGCTGTGAAGACAACTGAACCCCTCACTGATGATGATTGCCTCACTGACATGCTGTACATTTGGAATTACCAAACAGGAGAGACATTCCAAGTCTTGAAACTCAGACTAGTAAGGGTCTACAGTCTGGCCATCTCTCCGGACGGCACTCAAATTGCCATCGCGATGACGGACTGGAATCCGCGCCCGCCAGAACGATCTGTTCGACTATTAGATATCAGGGCCGGGTCCTGCGTCTATAGTTTCTTACATGATAGCCGCAGCTTACAGAGCCTGGCATACTCGCCTGGTGGGCTTCGACTTCTTATTCAGAATGGATTCGACGTAAATATTCTCACGCTTGATACCAAAGCTTGCGAGTGGATGAGAGCACCTGGAGAGGACCATGGTCGAGTTATGGCGTTTCTGCCAGAAGGAGAAAGTTTCATCTCGAGATACTCTCACTGTTTCAGGATCTGGGATACAGAAGAGCTTCGAAGCTCTATCATATGCCAAGAACCACAGTCTGATTTAGAGACTATTGGTGATGTGGCTGTCAACAATGTTGCCATCTCCCTAAATGGTCAGTACCTTGTATCCGACAATGGATCTTGCATTCGCCTCTGGTGTCTCCCGGATGGCACTTATGAGGGATACATGGATGTTCATTTGGATACCATTGAGGCGTTTGACGATGTAAGGATACTCAGCTTCTCGTCAGATAGTGAGTCTCTTATATTGCGCGCCAAAAACATGGTTTATGTGTGGGTACTGAGGGAAAGTAGACAACCAACGAAGTTGGCATTGGACAGCCTTGAATTCCTGTTCCACGCCAAGCTAATAATCTACTCTTGCGACATCACTCTCCACAGAACTTTGAGCCCAGTCATCTCCAAGCCTGTGGCGAGTGGTACTACGATAAGAGCATCATGGGCCCATGGAGGGACCGTGGCCATTCATAACAACAACACGGCCCAAGTCTGGAAATTGCAGCCTGTGGTTGAATGTAATTTTGTTGTTAAGATACCAGACAGCCACTGTATCATGGCAGTCGCGATTTGGGCGAATGACAAGTATTTGTCGGTGGTCTATGGTGCAAACTTGCAGGTCTGGGACCTCACGGACGAACAAGCCGTTGCAATGGCGTTCTCTGCAGACGTTTCTATTCTGGCCTTCACTTCGTTTCACACCGTCTGGATCTGGACCACCGTGTCATCTGACAGTCCGAGATGCCTTTTCCAGCATGAAATACCTCGATATCCGTTTCAGTTACCTCCCGAAGAGTTTCCTACACGGCTTCCGGTTCTGATGTTTGCCCCAACAAGTAACACTTTGGTCGCAGCCGTATCATACCCGATCGCTACTGTCATCCTTTGGGATGTTTCAAGTGGCCTCGAGTTCGTAGAAACTAAGCCACGTAAGGGAGGTTACTCAAGTCTCTTATTCTCTAAGGATGAGACGCATGTCTATCTAAAGGGTCAGGCGTTCATTGATTGCTACCGGATTAAGCCAGATCTACCAGAGCTTGCCTCGAGGGGTTCAGATAGAGAGATGCGGATATCGTTTGATGAGGAGTGGATTTACCGTAATGGACAGAAATTTTTGAAGTTCACGCCGGAGGATTTGACTCATATTTCGTATAGTAAATTTTCTTGCTGTGGTAGACTGCAGAAGACTGACGTTACTTCATTTCGAATAGACATCGAGTTTAGTATCATATTTATCAAGGTCTGAAATTTCAACTTCTACCTTATAACATTACTTTCTCTTATCGCCCAAACCGAATTTACAATCAAATCAGTTCATATGTCGAGCTATCTGGTATATAATGATTTTCGTAACTGAACTTGGCAGCTTGGCTTTCTAGTCCCCTGGACTCTTCTTTAAACATGATAAATATACATAAAAGTCTTTAGCTCTACAAAGGCGCAGACATCTCAAAGCTCATATCATAGTTGAAAAAGAAATCGCCCGGTAAGTCAGGGAAGAAAGCATCAACCCCTGAGACTCCCGATATCCCCGCATCGACATTCTGATCCATCTCTACCCCCAAGGGCGGTCCCATATCCCCTGGGATCTCCAACTTGAGCGTCTGCGCCATCCTCTCAAGCCCACCGGTCATGAGATTCGCCAGATGCCACTTCCCAGCTGGCTGCGACCGAAACTGCTGGACCAGTCCCATGATTAGTTCGTACACTTTATCTCGTTCGATGAGATCGTGGTACTTTGTTGCCACTTTCGTTAGAAACATGGAGGCGAATGCTGTCATGGAGTGAACGTATGATGGCATCCCAACGATACCGAGGGCTACGTCGGGGTCGTTGACGAATTTGTCGATGATTGTTGTGGCGGCTGTTATGCCGTTTAGAGCACAGTCGAGGAAGTAGTGAGGGATGTGTTCATCTTTGGAGAGGCCTCGAAAGACGTGGGAGTATAGGTACAGTTGAGCGAAGTTGTAGTGAAGGATGATGCCTTTTCTTGGAAAGCCTCCGATCCCGGGCCAGCGTTCTAACATACGTCAGTTTTGATACCTCGCTCAGAGAAGACAGTTGGTAAGTTACCTTGTACTTGATCTGTCCAGAACGCAAACCACTGATCAAGTTGTATCCGAAAATGCGAAATATGATTCAAATGCAGCCTTGGTATCGGCTTTCCCTTATTCGCAGTAAACAACTCCCGAATACTCCTCAAAATACTCACAACAGTCACTTGACTCAACAACCGTCTATCCTCCTCATGCGAAACAGCACAATGCAAGAAATCTGTAGCGCCCTGCGTCGACGGATCTTCCTGCACTATCGAAGGTCTCCCATACTGCGTCGCGAGCTGCTGATCGCAAACGCAGAGTATGTACCAGATCCTCGCACACTGCGCATCCTCAGTGCTAGCTTTTTCAATAGCTCTGTCGTAGCTGTTGTGCAGGTCGAATTCGGCTGCCCTTCGTATCGCGTGGCCTGATAGCATCCATGATAAGTCGCTGAGCCAGTAGCACCCGATACACAAGGCGCGGAGATAATCGCGACTTAGCCGTCTTTCGAATATTGACGTCTCGAAGAGTCTGCGGAATTCGGAGCTTATCACGGGGTAGATGTAGTCTGCTGTTGAGTCGTGGAGAGCAGCAACTGTGAGGACTGCTACGAGAAGAAATTGGCTCTTTTGTCGACATTCTTGCATCGTCTCATAGGGGCATCCAATTAGATAGATGTAAGGGTCCAGACGTTTTCTGTAAAAGTTGAAGAGTCGTTCTGCATCGGCTAATGATATGAGACGTTTCGTTATCACATCCTCCATGCCAGGATTCTGCTGCGAATTCATGTCATCCGGAGACCGAAGAGCGCGTAGTTTCGTAAGGGTGTATAGTGAGTGAATAGGCGCGTAGGGAACGTCGTCGTCTTCTGGCATGAGCTTTGGTGAGTTGTCGCGTGAGGGAACGTGATGGCCTTTGTTTGACAGGCTTGGCGATTCATCTTTTGGTCCTTCAGCTGATCCGGAGAATGAGCGGAGTGGTGGTAAGTCCAGATCCAGTCGGCCGGCGACTTGTTTCAGAAAATTGTGCATCTGCTCAAGATCTGAAACCACGTCTTGAGTGAATCTGAAGACTATTAGTAAGATGAAGTGCTGAAGATGAGAGTTACTGTACTGTGACTTCTCGTCCAGAATCGTCTGTAGATTCTTCCCCAATACACAACCAAGCCCCTTCTCCGCACATCGTCGACAAGGCGGTCCATTCTCATCAATCAAACACTTGATCTGCTCATCATCAGCAACACTCCCATCACACCACTTGAACGCCATACCTTCTGTCTTCGACACGCCGTACAAGCCTTGACCTTCCTCGAGATCTGCGGAGGGAACTGATTCTCACCATTCTCAGCCTCAGACCAGCTTCGTTTCGGCATCTTGGCGGGCCGCGTCGTCAATTCCGACTCCATCTAAGCTGAAGAGTAATGTTTGGCGTCTGGTTGGCGGGTTCCGAATCTGGGGAAGTTGGGACTAGGCTGCGGGGTTTATATAATCCGGGGCAGCGGCGCTTCCGAGGTCCGAGACCACGCATGATATTGGATGCTTTCCGAGAAAGTGACTTTGGTGATATCGGGGAGCTCGGGGGGACTACCGACCGATTTTGTGCATACGGAGCGGGTCGATAGGTCGGTGATGCGGCGTGGTACAGGCGGAACAGATCCACTTTTGCCGGTTACAATGGATTTGTGATTTGATTCACTCGAGATACGCTGAGCTGAGGCATTTGTAGGCGGAAGACTTGTTTCCTTTCCATCTAACTACTTATTTCCGAGCATCTAGTTGTTGCCTTGGAGATATCTAGGCTTGTCTGGGTCAAAACCGACAAGACAATTAACCGTTTCGTTACCCTCACCACTATCATTGATCTGATCACCCTTGGGTCCACGCCACTTCCCTGTCAACTTGATTAACCCATCCAAAGCATTGTTCAACGTATGTCCAACTTCAAGAGCCTCAGCTGCACGAGTATGAGAGTAATACGTCAATAAACTCTGAGCCGCTTTTCTTTCTCCCTGCTTGATCATAGTCAAGGCTGTCTTTTCCACCCAGCCCTCGACCTGGACGCGAGATGCGCTCTCGAAATTCTCAAACATCTCCGTCACAATGGGATGGTATTTGTTGGGGTCTGAGCACATATAGTACAATACACGCTTGAAGATGCGGCCAGCAAACTCGGAAGCTTCTTGCAGTTGATAGTCTGGGTTGAGGAAGCTGCTTGAAGCGCCGGTTGTCAGATATCGATGTTCGCCGAACTCAGGAGGGACAGACTGGACGCCTAGCCACCATGGGACGAAAGGTGCAGCGACAGAAGTGGCCGGGGCGTTCCAAATTCTCAGCATATCCCGGTCGATTCCATCATGGAGACTGACAACTTGTCCATAGCCGGCTTCGTCGTCTGCAATGCGAGGATCTCGTACTCTCTCCATCATCTTGGTTTCAGTCACAGGAACCATCGCAAGAGTAGCGTTTTCCAGAGCAGCCTGCGACATAAATTTGTAGCCTCCATCACGAGCCTTGTATCGAGGATCTTGAGGACCATACACGTCAAAGATATTGAAAGGTTTGCCGGAAGTCTTGTTCCACCAGCCCTGCTCAACAGCAAAGGACACAATGTTGTCAGATCCAGCATAGTCGGGGTCATTCTTGAAGTCTGTGGGGAAGTTCTCGATGTAGCCTGGGTAGAGAACCTTGACATCATTCGGACCAAGACGCTGAGCAGCCCAGAGCTTCTTGCCGCCAGCCATCTCCCAAACAACCCAGCCCTCATCCTTGTCAGCGATGAGGTGAGAGTTACCACCGTAAGTCGCTTCACCGTACTTCGCCATCAGATCTCCAATGATTTCAACGCCCTCGCGAGCACTACTAGCTCTCTCCATAACAATGCGAGCGAAGTCGCTGTACTGCACACCACGCTGAGGATTCGGCGTCATCTCCAGCAGCTCATCCCGATTATCAGCCCAGACATCACGAACCGTCACACCCTTCTCATTCAAGCCACCATTCGTCAACGGCGCAGGAAAGCCCTCAAAGTCAGAGTACTCCATACTCATGTACCGAAACGTATGGTTCACTTGCGGAATTTGAATGAGCTCTCCCGGGTACACAGCATCTTTAGTGACACCAACAGTAATCGTCGAATTGGGAGGATGGTCACGCGCTGGAAAGAGCTGAAGCCAATGGCTAGAAACTTCTTCTCCAGTACCTCCGACGATGACACTCCCATCTTGAGTGAGGTTCTTGCCAACGTAGAAGGCATAGCTCGCTGAGGCCGGACAAGCCAGCCAGAGCGTAGCCGCGAGTGTAGCGTAGCTGAACATGATTCTTGCCACGAGAAAAGGCACGATGGGAAAAAGAGCGCATGAGTAGCATCGTGGTTTACAAGTGTATCTATAGCTTCATGGTCTGCACGTGATCGTCGCTCAATTACTCAGTAGGGAAGCATGAAGCCGACATTAGCTTGAATGCTCTCCGTAAACCGGCTTGGCGTGATGGAGTAAGACTAGGTTCATGCTGGAAATTTGAATGGTAGGATCGAGCTAAAAGATGGAATTGTCGAGTATGATTGAGCTAAATGGTGGAAATGGAGAGGTTGGCGGCCGTTGTTATCTCGGGGAATAACCTGGAGGAATAAGCTTAACAACTTCGGCAAACTTGTACTGACCTTCAATGTTCGCCGACGACTGTTGTCATTCGGCGTACAGATCAGAATGTGATCTACAAGGCTCTAGAAAGATTCGAGGGGCATGGTCACTTAGGCATAAGGTAAAGATGATTGAATAAATATTTATTCGTAAAGCAAAAAACTCCAAATGGCTATAATAAATATGCCTCAATTAAATGCGCCGCCCATCATGAATCATTCATTCCCTTTGTCCAGCAAAGTAAAAAGTATTTATGCGAAAACAGACTCAAGAACCAGCTCGAAATATCTCGATCGAGGTTGAGGTTGGGTTCGTGGTGTAGGTTGCGCCCGAATTGTCTCCCTGTTGTATTGACGGCTCAGCGACCGGCCTGCAACTGTAGCGCCTCCAACGGTCAACACGATGGGGAGGACCCTTGATGCTTCTGTTAGTACAAAAATAGGCGATTGGTTGAGGTGGAGATACTGACTTGGGAGCGATGTGGGCGGAAGTGGTAGCGGGAAGCATTTTGATGGTTGTTATGCTTAAATGGAGTGAGTTTTGTTCGTGTGATAAAATGTTGATTGTAGAGTGTCTTGTTTGGTCGTGTTCTCGGTTGTGAGTGCTGATGATGAGATACTGAACTGGAAATGAATGAACATTATATAATTATCGACAAAATGCTAATTCTCCTGGTTTTCCGTCCTTGGCTTTACAGCATCACACGTTATGACTGCCGGTGGTTCGATGATCACCATTTGGTGTGCTGTGACAATGACAAGAGCCGGGCCACCCATGTCGGGCATTATCGGGGGCCCCGAGACTCGAAACTCTGGAGAAATACTCCGTAGCTTTCGGCGCAATTACAATGCTGTTGTGATACAATTCTTAAAACACCATAACTGTCTCTAGAGCACTATATCGACTCATTTACAAGTTTCATAGCTGAATTATGAAGTGTTTGTCGTGTAAAAGCTAAACTGCCAAGACTTCAGAAAACCGTGTGATTCTCAGCCACGGCGCCCACCGATAGGCTCAGTCTTGTGACAGCACCTGTCTACGTCAGTTGCCTCACCCCCAAACTCTAGAACCAGCTGATGGAAGCCCAACACTTCACTCTCACTTTGATTTACATCTCCGGGATCCGGGATATTCTCGCCTCGACTTTCCCCAGACCGGTAGTGCATTTCCAGACGGCACCCTGAACTTACGAGGCTGTATGTGATGCTACACTAAATCTTACAACTTCCCCGCGTCCAGCAGCTATAATCGCATGACTTTTGCAGTATTGTTTGAGGAGATGTTGTGTCATTGGTCGGTTTGCTTGCCGTAGGACTATCCGACCTGTTGAATCTGGCCAGTCTGGGTCATTATAAGTCCTGAATGCCGCTTTGAGATGCATTGACGACTTCACATGTCTATGACGAAACAGTTGTTTTATTCTTCTCCGTGTTTTACTGAGTTGGATCCCTGGAAGTTGTTTCCCGGAGCTTGAACATCGTATGTTTTCAGCATCTCAACCAATATCGGTACTACCTTCAACATCACGAACGGCCTTGGCCCGAACGCAACCGCATTCGAATGGCCGGAGAGGGGAGATTCGAAGCATACGAGATGCTACTTCACGTCCTACACACTAAAGAATTGCGTGAATAGCCGAGGGTGCTGTGTTTTCGGATGTTGAGAGTCCCGGACAGCGTCGTCTTCTCATGCGCTGCAACCTTCTTCAAAGGCACAAGACTGGAGTGTTCAGCCAAGAGTGAGTAGGAAGCTCTTTTTGTTTTTCAAGATCAAGGAGATGCTAAGCACAGAACTACTAAGAATAAATCAGAGGCAATAGTGAAAGAACTAGGTACAAGGCGGCATCATTCCTCCTGTCATGAGAAGTAACACTATAGCAAAGCTTATATCTGAAGACAATACATATAAATTATAGCATTGGCCTTTTAGAAGATGTCATCCAGAAGACTGTAGAAGGCCACGACAAGATATGTTTAAATCAAAAGCCTTTCTCGATGTATCACAGCAATTAGGTACAGAACAGCGTACCCGGTGAATCATGACGGACAAGGAGTAAAAGGATCAAAGTCAGCAGTTCCATTCATTGCATGAATAAAAAGAAAGGTTCAATCAGTAGTGAGGAATTGCAAAAATGACAAGACTGGGATTCGAACCCAGGCCCCTTTCGAGACTGCGAATCGTTACTAGTTCGAATCGAACCTGAACACAGCGCCTTAGACCGCTCGGCCATCTTGCCTTGAAGGTAATCTGCCGAGAAAGTCGTATAACAAGGCCAGACCAGCTAGAGTGGAAAGGGAAGACTACTCGATGCCATCGAGATAGGCCGGCGTATGAAGAGTTCGAATAATGGAGGGTATTTCCGAGTACTGGGACTAGGGGTTTTTCTTTGGCTTTGTCTTTTTTGTGTACCATTGCATTCAGTAACCAGACTGGTGGTATCGTAGTCAGCGCCTGTCGTCAAATTTCTGCAACACCAGTACCTCGCAAGGTCAATCGGAACATGACCCAGAAACTCGATGTACACCAATCTCTTTGAGACATGACTGTTGCAAAGTTGGATCAACATCCCAAGTTGTTTGCTGGCCCTCAACATGACTATCACATCGAATAAAATTTGAAGCTTCACTCCGAGCCAAAGTACCCTACAGTCCTGGCAAAGTGGTTGACAGAATGGCAGCACAACTTTCAGTTCAGCTCTTGTTATCTCTAACATCGGATATGGTCCAAATGTCCTCATGGTGTTTTATCTATGCGTCAGCTATAAATAAATGTTCGCCATCTCATCGGGTTTCAGGAATTCTTTATTGACGGGATCCATTGGTTGCCCGGTGCAGTCGGGAATAGCACTCAGGCTAGCAAGACCAATCAACGAATGTCAACAAAACGGAATTGGCAGCTGAACAGCGACATCGCAACTTCATGGTAACCCCGCGGGATTGTGATGTGATGTCACTCGCCGTCGCGTTTATATCCTGAAGCCGATGCCATGTCGGTGCCGATGGCCCCACCTCGAATCCGGGCCCCCGATGGAGGGTCTCGCGGGAGCCAAGCAAAGACGCAGGCTAAAAGACACCAGCTGCAAAAGCCCGGGATGACCGACTGCAAATGAGAAAATCCTACTTGATAAAGAATAGATAATAAAACTCAGCTGCATGATTTCCCTTATCGACGCAATTGTCGTAAAGTAAGCTAGAAAACGCCCAAAAGCGTCAAAGCGGACCGATGACGGCAAAACCGGCTGCAAGATCAAGCTTGGCTCCTCGGTAGCTACGGAACATGAGCAACGACGTCATCATTCCAGCCAAAAACATAAAACACAACAAACGTGCATCCTACGCAGCACAGCTTTGGAGCAGGCAGATTCAGCAATTGAGCGACATTCATCATGGCTACGAAACAGTCGGAAGTGCCCAACTTCACCATCAGCGACTATGTCAAGTTCTTTGGCGCAGGCGCCCTCGCTGCGACGTCTACTCACGGTGTAAGTCGCATGCTTCACATGCTCACAATCGCAATCTGACGAGATAACAGGCCGTCACGCCAATTGATGTCGTCAAGACACGAATCCAGGTCGACGATGCCTTGAAGGGATACAACATGCTCTCAGCCGGTCGCAGCATCGTCGCCAAGGAGGGTGCTTCGGCGCTACTGACTGGCTTCGGTCCAACTGCAGTGGGCTACCTCGTACAGGGCGGTGCCAAGTTTGCTGGTTACGAGTTCTTCAAGAAGAAGTACATCACTATGCTTGGAGGCCCAGAGAAGGCTGTTGATCACCGAACGGGCGTTTATCTCACTGCCAGTGCCTCGGCTGAGTTCTTTGCTGATATTCTTCTGTGCCCGCTTGAGGCTACGCGAATTCGACTCGTTTCGCAGAGAGGATATGCCGATGGTTTACTTTCGGGTTTTACGAGAATGGCGCGTGAGGAGGGCTTCAAAGGCTTCTACTCTGGCTTTGTTCCTCTGCTGTTCAAACAGATTCCCTTCGCTGTCGGTCAATTCTCTGTTCATGAGGCTGTCAACGAGGTCATCTACCGCGCAATGGGCCCCGAGCGAAAGGAGAAGCTCACACAGCTTGAGTCAACCGGAGTAGAGCTTACATCTGGTGTCACCGCTGGTGCTGCAGCTGCCATTCTCTCTCACCCTGCCGATACCCTCTTATCAGCCATCAACAAGGGCGCTGGTGACAAGAGCCAGGGCGCGACGAGTCGCATGTTCCAACTTGCAAAAGAATTCGGACCCAAGCGATTACTCCTTACAGGACTGGGACCCCGTATCGTCATGACATGCGGTCTCGTCGGCGCTCAATTCGTGGTGTACGCTCAATGCAAGGCTCTCACAGGAGCACCACCAAGCATTGAAATTCACAAAGAAGAGTCTCTATGAGCGCTCATATAACGATTTAAAAAACGGATAGGTCGGTTTTAGAAATGGCGTTGGGGCGATATATTATGGAATGAGATCTCTTAGAACGAGTTCCGATGTTAGACTTAATTTTAAAGAAATGTTTATTTTATTGCTTGGCAACCACATTCTTGAGGTGAATTCCTCATGTTTCAGGGACCGTGCCTCTATTGAGCCGCTTATTGAGGTGCGGTTTTGGTGGGAGGATGCGACGCACGGGTCCAGATCTGGTCTAATCTTGTGTCTGAGTGTTTGAGATCTGTCAAGAGTGGCGGAGCTGTGGCGTTTAGATGAGAAGATGATGATGCCGGGCTGTGAAAATAGGCAGAAGAATAACTACATGCCATAATTACAAAACAGCAGAAAGACTGGTATTTGAAGAGATTTTAATGTTCTTTGGCATTTGTCTAGACGCCAATTTGCAGATCTCGTCTCAAAGCAAATGCGAAAACTAAAAACGTGATACTTTATGTTGCATTACAGACTGGCCCATGTCCACTGTGGCGCAGCTAGGGGCATATCCGGCAGGTGGCCGTGTGTCCTTAGTGGACTTGATCCCCATTCTAGGCCACGCACCACCAGCGGCTCCAGTGTAGGTCCCCTATTTTTGTCAGGAACTTTGGCTGGTACCTCCCCAGTAGCGTTCGAGGCCACGCATCACCACGAGAGCATCCGAACCCCAACCCCATCTCTTTGTTCCCTCCTCAAACCTTTTTTTCCAAAACATCCCAGCCTCTCCGAAAACCTTGACCGATTACGTTGCATTTTCGAGGTACGATAATAAGAAACCGTTCTTCCCGACCAGCATAAGCTGTGCGACCTGCGCCGACAATCTTACGCTGGTGGTACGAAAACGTAGCAGCATTGCTTTGCATTCTTGATCCCCTTAGCCACCACGAATATAGACCCTCCGCGTGGCAACTCCCGTCGCCGTCGCCGCCATTCAATCTTCGCTCTCTCAACATCGAAGCTAATATCTCCGTTCGATCCAGTTCTCGTTCCGTTCGAAAGCGCTTCTCTGGATGTGTTAAACAGCTTCTCGACCTCTCGCACCTCCCCTTGCGCTGCAAGGTTTCTTTTTCCTTTCGCATCATGAAGATTGCTTCGCTGTTAAGCCTCGCCGGCTTCACGGCTCTGGCTCATGGATCCAGACCGGCACGAGATTACGCATTAAACGATTATTATGTCCTCCATCTCGATACGACAACGACGCCCGACCAAGTTGCTAGTCGACTCGGATTTGCCCACGAGGGCCAGCTTGGTGCGCTTGATGACCACCATGTTTTCCGTGCCCGCAAGGCCGAACACGATATTGTGAAGAGAGAAATCACAGAGCGAAAGAGAAGGAAGCGAGATCTGGGAGGCTCTGACCCTGTTGATGGTATTCTTTTGTCCAAGAAGCAACAAGCACGACAACACCTGTTCAAGCGAGAGATTCCTCCACCGCCAAAAGGCTACGTCCCCCAACTCGGACGCCGCGAATCACCTGTGGAAGCTCGAGACCTGATGAGCAAATACCAGGCGTCGATTATGAAGGAGCTGGACATTCAGGACCCCATCTTCAAGGAGCAGTGGCATCTATTGAACCCCACCCAAGTCGGCCACGATGTCAATGTCACCGGTCTTTGGCTTGATGGCATTACCGGAAAGAACGTTACTGTGGCCGTGATCGACGACGGTCTTGATATGCATAGCGACGATCTTAAGCCTAACTACTTCGCCGCTGGCTCTTGGGACTTCAACGACAACGATCCCGAACCTGCCCCTGTTTTGGACGAGGATCGACACGGTACCCGCTGCGCTGGCGAAGTCGCAGCTGCTCGCAACGATGTCTGTGGTATTGGTGTCGCGTATGATTCCAAGGTCGCCGGTCTCCGAATTCTTAGCAAGCTCATCAGTGACGCCGACGAAGCGGAAGCCATGATGTACAAATACGACGACAACCATATCTATTCATGCTCTTGGGGTCCGTCTGATGATGGCCAGACTATGGAGGCGCCTGATGTGGTTATTCGAAGAGCTATGCTCAAGGCGATTCAAAAGGGACGTCGTGGTCTTGGTTCCATCTACGTTTTTGCCAGTGGTAATGGTGCCGGTCAAGGCGACAACTGCAACTTCGATGGATACACCAACTCGATCTACAGTATCACCATTGGAGCTGTTGACCGTACTGGACAGCATCCTTACTACGCCGAAGAGTGCTCTGCTCAATTGGTTGTTACATACAGCAGTGGAAGCGGAGATGCTATTGTAGGTTCAATATTGCCTTGGTCTAAAATGTTGACTAACCCACCCAGCACACAACCGATGTCGGAAAGAACAGCTGCTACAAGGCTCACGGTGGTACTTCTGCTGCCGCGCCTCTTGCTGCTGGTATCTTTGCTCTGGCACTTCAGGTTCGCCCTGAGCTCACATGGAGAGACTTGCAATACATCGCCATGGACACTGCGATTCCGATTGAAGGTGACGAGTCCAACCAGCAGAATACCACGATTGGCAAGAAGTTCAGCCACGTCTTCGGTTACGGAAAGATTGACTCGTGGGCTTTGGTCGAGCGAGCCAAGGATTGGTCACTGGTCAAGCCTCAGTCATGGTATTTCTCTCCTTGGGTTCATGTCAAGAAGTCGATCCCCGAGGGTCGAGATGGTTTGAGTGTAACGCTTGAAGTTACCCAGGATATGCTCAAGGACTCCAACCTCGCTCGTGTTGAGCACATCACTGTTACTATGAACGTTGAGCACACTCGACGTGGTGACCTGAGCGTTGACTTGATCAGCCCTGACAATGTGGTCAGCCATCTTGCAGTCGCCCGACGAGGCGATGCCAAGGAGGAGGGATATATCGACTGGACTTTTATGAGTGTTGCTCACTGGTATGTATTCCTATTAAAATTGATCTGCTCATTCTAACTTTACGTAGGGGTGAAAGTGGTGTCGGCAAGTGGACCATCGTTGTCCGCGACACTGAGAAGAACTCATTCAAGGGCAGCTTCACCGACTGGCGCCTAAAGCTATGGGGTGAAGCTATTGAGGCCGACAAGGCAACTCTGCTACCCATGCCTAACGCAGATGATGACAAGGACCACGATAAGATTGTGTCTACCACGACTATTGCTGCTTCTACAACCTCAGCTCCTCCTGCTACCAAGCCTACTCTCATCGAACATCCTACTGACCACCCTGAACGACCCAACAAGCCCGCTCGACCTACCAGCACTGACGAGGAAGAGCCCTCAAGCACGCAAGAGTCCGCCGAGGAAACGACTACAGCTTCATCCTCCTGGGTCTCTTGGCTCCCCACCTTCGGCGCCTCCAAGAAAGCACAGATCTGGATCTACGGCGCAGTCGGTCTCATCGCAGCCTTCTGCATCGGTCTAGGAATCTACTTCTGGATCGCCCGCCGTCGCCGTCTCCGCAACACCTCCCACAACAACTACGAATTCGAACTCATCGACGAAGAAGAGGCTGAGGGTCTTCGAGCCGGCGAAAAGGCCGCCGGAGGCAAGGCCCGCAGGACTCGTGGCGGAGAGCTGTACGATGCTTTTGCTGAGGGCAGCGATGATGAGCAGTTTGAAGACTACAGAGATGATCGCGAGCAATCTCGTGATAGACTGGCTGGCGATGATACGCAGCATTACGCTGTGGGAGAAGACAGTGATAGCGATGAGGAGAGTGAGGAGGAGAGCAGTGATGATGAGAAGGGCGAGACGAGACCTTTAGGCGGGCGTTGATGCGTGACTTGGGCATCGTAGCAAGCTATTTGGGTGCTTTTTTGCATGGATTAGCGGAGTTTGTGTGATTTGTCTTGTCTATGTTGGTTATATTGTGCCTTTGTCAATAGACTTTGGATGGCGTTTGGTACAAAATGTCAAGACTGAAAACATGAGGTGATTCTTGAATCAAACACCAACTCTTCAGTCATACTCACCCTCAACTTTTTAATGCCCTTTGTTCACCAGTACAGGCTGTGCTATTGCCATGAATGTCTTTCTTCTAGACGAGCTACTTTATCGAGTCCTCATCATCGTCTAAACAACCCTAACGCCATATCCTAATAAACGCCGAATGGAACTTTAATCTCTGCTGACTCCTATGCACTCGTGATACCCTCCTTCTCCATCTCCTGGACGTACTTTTCCCAAATACTAGCAACCTCGCCATAGAACTCAATATGCGCATCTGCAAGACCTCCCAGCTGACTCTTCATCTCAATCCTCTTGATGCGCTCAAAATCAGCTACCTCCTTGACAACCTCATCGTCAAACATGTCGCTCGTCTTGCGAGCGCTCTCAACCTCGTGAGTTAGCTCTTCAACGCGGAGCTCTAGCTTGCGTGTGCGCTCACGGCGTGCTTGCTCGTGGTCCACACCGCGGACATCTTCGATCTTGGCGCGCAGAAAGCTTCCGGCGCCGGAACCGCCGTGATGTCCCGACTGTAGGGTGTCGCGCTCTGTGGTGGATTTGTTGAGATATTCGGTGAGTTGTTCGTAGTCGAGCTGTTTCTGCTCGCGGGCTTTGAGGAGGTTTTTGAGTGCGATAGAGTAAGCTTGCATGTCGCGCAGGGAGCCGAGGTAATCTTGGTCAGTGACGTCTTTGAGTTTCCGTAGATGAGTCGCCGTATCTTCGATGGAAGCGGAGAAGCCGTGAACTGCTGGCTCGACATGGGGTTCAAGCGGGATGAGCTTTTGGAACTGCTCTGCAAGATCTCGCAAGTCCACCTCCAAATCCGTCTCCCTTCTAGCAACCCTAGCAATAACCTTCTCAATATGTCCAAGGTCATCATCAAGCTTATCGCTCTTCTCCTTGACCTCAAGAAACCGACGATCCGGACGATGCAGCTTCGTAAAAGCATTGATGAAAGTATCAGCAAAGTTATCAAACACCCCCGCAGATCCAGGATCACTCGCAGAGCTCCCCCGCGCACCACGACTGCGCATGGTAGCATTCCAGTCAGGGCTCTCAAGGAACGTATGCAGGATCGGAGCGCGGCGCAGTGTAGGATGCAGAGACAGTCTGTTCAGGAAGCGCTGGAGGGAGTGGGCACGGCGGGCGGTAAAGTCAGAGCCGAAGCGGTCGCCGCGGACATATTCCATGCGTTGCTTGTCGGGCAGAGGGGGCACGGCAGCGGCGGGATAGTCGCGGGTGAGTTGTTTGTAGAGGAATACGAAGTCTGTGAAGCGGCGGCGGACGGTGGTAGTTGAGCGCTGGAAGGCAGAGAAAGTCGACTGCAATGGTCAGTATGAGCGCATGATATAATGGTAGAGGGTACGTACGTGTGTGGTGATGAGATACGAGACAAAAGCATCCTTGGTCCCGTCATTTTCCTTGATGGGCGTTCCAACAGTGCACTCCAGGACCTCATTCCCCAGCGACGGGGCATCTATCTCCAGCCCCGTGCCGGGCGCATTCATATCATGGCCTGGTTCTTCAGCGGGAGGAACAGTACGAGATGTCTGGTCGTGGACGTGTTCGCTCCACGAGACGTTGGAGAAGTCGTCTTGTTGCTGTTCCATGGCCGTCATTGCGGGGCCAATGTGTAAGATGGCGATGCGGGCTTTCGAGAGGTGCAGGATTGAGATGTTGTAGCGATGTGAGGCGGTTGGAGAGGAGGGATAACTTAGTGAGGTGACGTTGATTGAAAGTGGGCGGAGTTGGCGGGAGTCGGATTGGGTTGGTTTGACTTGAAGCTTGGTGGTGCTAAGTTAAGTGGTAGAGGTTTGGGGAGCTGGGGTGGCGCAGGGACCACTGTGAGATAGAGAGGGGCTTCTGAGGTTGCAGCGAGGACAGAATATCACTTCATTGTCTGTACCTAGGACTAGAGAAACATGATAAAATGCTTCTAGATCTGCTCGCTAACTTGTTGAATTATACTGGAATAATGAAGCTCACTTTTGGTGGCCGTAGTGATCTCTTGTCATCACTCTTACAAGTACCCCTCTATCAAGATCTACATTGGTAAAGACGATGACGCAGCTCAGCCAAGCCCAAGGGTCCCCGTCTCATAGGCATCAAGATATCATTCGGGAATAAGGTAATTTCCAAGTCACAGTCCAAGTGTCAGGCAAATCAATTATATGTACAAATAAAATCATTCAGTGGAATCTATTGCTTCCCGTCGAGAGTGGTCTATCCCAAACAAGTAATACTTAATCTTCGGTCCTCTCAAATGTCGGGGGCCAAGTTTTGATACAGCAGCACAGCGCCTTAATTTCCCATCCCGCCTTGATGCCATACCAATCCATACAGTCATACATATGAAAAACACACACACCAAGTCATGGTACATTGAGCCTCTAGCTCACTTCACTTCACTCTCGTCTCGTCTACTTCTGCTCCTTGGACGATCCAGAGCTGGCGTTGATCTCCCGCTCTAGTGATGCAGCAGTCTCAGCGGCCTTGGCCAACTCCATCTCGGCCTCGACCATCTCGCTGACTTGCTTCTTGCCGAGACCCTCAGCTTGAGCCTGAGCGAGTCTCTCCTCCTTCTCATCGATATCGTCTGTGTCCCGGGGGGTTGCGAAGCCAGAACTTTGACTAGCCTGGTCCTGCTCTGCCTCGTCCTCGATGAGATCCTGCTGCTCCTTGATGACCTCGAGTCGCTGCTTGTTAGTGGCAGCACCCTCGGCGCTGTGCACCTCAAGCTCGATCTCGTGGTACAGCTCCTCGGGAATGGCGGACATGACACCGATGAGAGCCTCAACCTGGTTGTAACCTTCACCTGAGCCCTGGCCGTACATATAGGCGTTGCTCAGGACGAGAAGTGTTGAGGGAACACCCTCCTTGAGTCGGAGATCGAGCCAAGTCTGAAGGTCCGCTCGCATGCGGGCGGGAGAGACACTGTGAGTTCGGATACCACGGGCAGCACAAGCAGCCTGGAGCTCAGCAACTGTAAGGCTGTCAACGCCCTCGTAGCTAATGGCCTTGTCGTCGCGCTTGATCTGTCGCATGCGGTGGCGAATCTGATATCGGAGCATCATATCGGTACCGAATGTGTTGAGGTTCATGTACTTGCACATAGAAACAAGCTGAGGTCGTGACAAGTTGTCGAGGGTCAAATCATCGCGGAAGACCTTGCAGACCTTGATAACATCCTCGGCTGTGGGCGTCTCGCCTGTGGCGCGAACTTTACGGAAGAAGTTGGAGAACTCCTCTTTTTGTGTTGTTGCTTGACTCACTGGCAATCCAGACTCGCCGAGTGTTTGTCTTAAGAATTGGCTTACTTCCTTGCGTGTGGATCGGAGAAGTGTGGCCTTGGCCTCCTTTGACTTTTGCCCCTCGAATGTGCTGGGGAGCATGTTGGGGAAGAGCTTGAGGGCAAGGGGCAGAAGTGCCTCACCCAGAGGAACGATAATGAAGACGGAGAAGGGCACTAAACGACCAAGATCCTGGACTGTTCGCTGAAGTTGCTTGTTCTCACGTCGGGTGAGCTCGTATCCGGCAGCCATCTTGAGGGCCAATCGCCAGCTGATCTTGACCTCGGCGGCGAGCAGCTTAGATCCATCCCAGTAGTGGTGAGCCTCCTTCTTGACCTTCTCCCAGAGAGTAAGTTTCTTCTCCTCCTTGGCCTTTTGAGCAGCATCGCCCTTCTCCATCACACCCTCCTTGGTGGCGACAACTTCTGTATCAGCCTTGGCTGAGGCAGAGGCATCGGCGGGCTTCAATACAGCAGCATCCTTGGTGTTCGGGTCAAGCTTCTTGTCCTCCTTCTTAGCAACAACAGAGCCTGTGGAATCCTTGGGAAGCGGCTTCTTAGCCTGCTCGGCATTGAATCCCGGGGGCGGGCCAGAGGAACTGGGGTCGTGTCGGTGATGATCGGTACTCATCGATCGAGGGATCAACAGAGCAATGGCAGGGACTTTGACGTTACGACTGACGTGGCGACCGAGGAGGGCAGGAGTAACACCCCGTGAGAGAGCTCGGGCTTTGGGTGAGAGGTTAGCAGGGAACGTAAAACGACACCTCATCAGAAAGGCGATGTGAGCTCACCATTGCCCATCAAAGGGTTCCGGGCAACAGCCCGGCGAGCGACATTGGAGGAAGCGCTCATTGCGAGCAGGAGTCGGGAGTAGAGGGAGGATCAGATGTGGCGGATAGGGTGTAGAGTATAATTTCGTAATCTTCGGCGCAACGTATCGATATGTCAAGGGTCCAAAATGGTACAGCAGAACAGGAGAGAGCGAGATAAGTTTGAAGTCGGAGATAATGAAGAAAAGGGACGGAGTGGATGCAGAGTCGAGATTCTCCAAGAGCCCGCTAATGGCGAAAGGGTGTGGTGATGTACAGACAAGGCCGTACAATAATGGAATAGCAGTGCTCGTGGTGATGGGATTGGATCAATGGATGAGCGCAGAGCAGGCTAGCTCCGTCTTCCCGCCGACCGGGGTTCGCCGCATTCGGGACAGGGTCTTCTATTGTTCCGGCAGGGCTTACAGCGAATGCATCCAATCCCTGCGTTCTGCTAGCGATTTACAGGGGGCTTGCGTCAACAGAATCTAGAAGAAACAGTGCATCACGTGATGGCCGGTAGTGCCGAGTGTATCCTTTTGTTGGGAGAAGAGAGGGAGAAGTTCTTTTGCGATTCCCCCTCCCCTGCATGTGACAGGTCTCAACAATGGATGGATAAAGCCCGCTCTTATCTCCGCTGTCGATGCTCGAATTTACCGCAATTGTTTAGCCGAGTATATGTGATGTGATGTGGTCTGTAGATATTGGCAGTGGAAAGGGCCTCATTTGCTTGAGTTGCAGTATGAGTTGGCAGGGCAGCATTGGCCAGTCACTTTGGAGATTATGAAACATAGGTTCAGATGCTTTGAACTGTTTCCATTTACGTTTGAGTGGTTTCAGTATTTCCGGGCCATTTAACCTGCATTCATGAGCCAAGACAGTCTCACTCTGTGTTTATGGCCAGACATGGCTCAAGTCTGATGCGTTATTGACTTGTTATTGACAAACAAATTTCACGGTAGGAGTGATATCTATCATTTAACTCATGAGAAAATGCTTGTAGTTGGTGTACCACGGCCACTAAACCCAGCCTTCACTGTCACTGTCACTACTCAGACGTCAATGCATCATCAAACAATCATGTATACGCAAACAGTTCATTTTAATTACAGTCCCTTTACCAGGGTAAAGCTATGTCATTACATATCATCTCACCATCATTTCATCTCATAACCACCGATTATGAACTATCACACGTATCCTTATACCTCAATCCATGGCCAAACTTAAACAACGCCTCCACATCAAACGGCACATCCTCTTTCTGCGCATCAGCAGCCTCCTGAGACACGGGCAGATCAAATGGCAATCTCCCCTCAGGCCCCCAACCGTCCGTTCCAAAGACAACATCCAAGAATGCGTCGTGGCTGCTACCGTAGCTACCAAACAGCGCAACAGCCTGCTCAGCGACTTCAGGCACTGCGGCAGGTCGGTTGAGTCTGATGTCAACGACAGTGGGCAGTGTCGCGTAGATCTTGGCCTGGCGAGCCTTTTCTGTCGCATTGAACTCGAGACTACCGTTGTTGATCATGGCGGGAAGACCGGGAGCTGTGGTGGGCTTGAAGGGTGAGGCCAAGCGAAGGAATGCGTAGTCTGCGTCCTCGGGGTTTTCGACGACGCTGAGATTGCGGGATTCCATGACCTCGGGCTCAATTCCCTCAATGTAGAACTTGGCGTTGAGAGCGGACAGAGGAAGAGGCAGGACATCGTCCTTGTTGGTGAGAAGAGTGAATGCACGGCGCTGTGTCTCGTTTCCAAGACGGCTGAAGTAGTCGTTTCCAGCAATGCGCTCAGCCTTGTCGACATCAACAAAGGGATTGTCGAAAAGACCCAGCTCAAACTTCTCCTTCATAAGCTTACGAACAGACTCATCAATGCGAGCTTCTGAGATGAGACCCTTGTTGACAAGTTCAATGATAAGCTCGGGCTTGGTCTCGCCACCAAAGATATCGCATCCAGCTTCGAGAACGCGACGAGCGCGCTCAAGTTCGGTCTGGTCTTCAAGACCCCAGAATCTGGTGGTGACGATACCCCAGTCGGTGACGACAATACCGTCGAAGCCGAGCTCTTTCTTGAGGAGATCGTTGACGACGCCCTTGTTGAAGCCAAAGGCGACTTCTTCCCATGAGGTGTTGATGGGGCGAGAGTAGTAGGGCATCATTTGGCGGGTACCGGCTGCGATGGCGGCCTTGAAGGGGATCAAGTGGTAATCTCTGTTGTTACCAGGGTAAGTCTGGTTCTTGCCCTACATCTCAACATCAGCAAGAGTTCTACCATGAGAAGGAACATTACTTACCCATTCAAAGTGAGAGTCCTCTCCATCCTCCATTGGACCACCGCCGGGGAAATGCTTGGTGGTCGCGATGACCGAGTTGGGACCAATCTTGTCTCCCTGAAGACCCTTGATGTACTCAACCATCAAGGCACTAGTGAGGTTGGCATCCTCTCCCATGGTACCAGTAATGCGTCCCCAACGAGGCTCAGTAGCTAGATCGACTTGGGGGTGTAGTGCCTGTCGAATACCGACAGCGACGTACTCCTCACGTGCGATCTCAGCGAACTGACGGACCAGCTCTGGGGATCGCAGCGCAGCGAGACCAAGAGGTTCTGTCCATCGAGAGAAACCCTGTGCTACAACCGAAACAGCATTCTCGTCTGTCCATCCGTGCTGCGGATCACTGCTAATTGTAACTAACAAGCCATCAGTATGTTCAGGAGCCACAAATCATCAAAGCATTAGTACTCACTGGGGATACCAAGGGGTGTGCTCATCGCCAGCCTCTGGAGCTTATTATACCAATTCGCAACACCTCGAACATCGTTGACACCGCCGCTGAGAACGTAGTGAGTAATACGCTTGCCGGTGACGAACTCCTCGATGGTCTCATCAAAGGTGTTGTTGACCACCACGGTACGGCCGTGGAACATCTGACCTGCCTTGTCCTCAAGGGACATGCGAGACATGAGGTCATCAACACGCTTGTCAAGACATAGAGTCTTGTTTCGGTAGGGAGGATTGGCGTCTTGTCGAACAATTGGGTTGGCTATGCTCAAAGAGACGCCTCCCAGGAGGAGAAGACTGGACCACATGATGAAAGCGTAGAGGAGATAGATAGAGGAATCCGAGTCTATGAAGTGACTGCCTCTATACGAATATCCGGTCGATCACTTCATCTTATATACACCTCACTCTTCATCAACATCTCTCCATATCCCGAAGTTTTAGCAGACCCGAGGTCATTCACTTACACTCTCACCATCTTGGCCATCGCTAACTCCATCATCATCAACTTTATTCGGACCGATCTTTTGAATCCTTGCTTCTCTCAGTCTAACCTCACTTCACAAAGAATCGAGCATCCGGGAGCTATAAGTCAAGTCCGGAACTTACAAACCCAGCTATGAACACTAATCCGACCCAATCGCAGCTCATTCCGACACAGTTTGTCAAATGAAAAGACCAGATGAGGAGGCCCGTCCCCGCAATGCCAAGAATATAGCCCGATGAAAAACCTGGTGGTTCATGACTAAAAAGACCGTGATGCTCATGATGCAGAGGTCCAAGGCGGGGATAATCTGGGGACGGCGCAGGCTCTAAACCGTTTAAACATGCGGGGAGCCCATATAAGTTTTCGGCCCTTTTAGCCAGACTTGCAAATCCCATGACAGTCAAGGACAGAGCCATGCGTTCTTGTACCGAATGTCTGGGTGCTTGTACGATGGAGGTGTCACCACTAGTGGGTGTACTCGTCTGCCAAGACTGAGTGATCGGATAACATCCGGGGCTTTTAAACGTGATTGATAGAAGGGCAAAAGGAAAGAGAATTGTTAGCCGTGAGGCTGTTGGTCCACATCCCGATGGCTTGTTAGTCAATGGGGACATTATTCCGCTGATCTCGTATGGAGTGCAACACCCCACGATTGAACGTTCGGGAAACATGCACGGCAATTGTGAAAAGTGATGTTGTTTTTAACATGTCATTTCTCTATATTTCTGAGCATCAAAGTCATCCATTGACTTTTTTACAATGCCATCACCAATGACGGAATGCTAGGGCGTACAAATGGGCGGAGTTCAACGAAGTGCCTGTAAATCTGATAAAGAAGAAGCTCAAAATTAAGCTTAATTTGACTCGTTTCACTTGATGACAAGAGAGCTTTGGCCGCACCCGCACCGCAACTTACCGCCGCCGCGCCGCTCCGCATTATCCTCCCGCAACCTTAGATTCGATTCCGATTTCTGTATTGTCATTGAGGCTTGAGAGGCACGAAACTTCTTTGTCGTTGGTACGCTCCCTGGGCCCCTTCGCTGTCCGTCTTGATGGCTAGCATCACTAAGACCCTCTTGTTCAAGACGTTATGCTTGCTACAACGAAAGGAAACTCGTAAATAAGGGTCCTAAATTTATCCTAAACTTATTATAGATTATCCTAAAATGCTATAAATTGTAATAAATTTACTTGATAATTTTCAGCATTTAGGATAGAAGAAATCCGGTGCACTGGGCGACAGTGTCTCGATCATTCTTCGCGATGACAGTGATTCACAGTCGTTGTCAGTGGCATACTTAACTAGGCATTGCAATTCTGCTTGATACAGAAATTCTCTTCCTGCTTTCATCTCAAATTTCTCCTCACCTTTCCCTCAACACACAATCCCTCTCGCCATCCCTCTCCAGGCGACGCCACTACAGTCACATCGCCAGAAAAGAGCTGGTAAGTTGATCAATCATTGCATGCGCTTCATATAAATATATTCTCGAAGCCTGCAGACCCCTAGTTCTTGATATTGTTGACCGATCAGTTCCTCTGACCTGTGTATAGATCAAACGCGACAAGTGCAACTTGAACAGCCTGCCTACCGTCATGCCACCAAGATGAAGGGTAAGTTCGCTCACTCCACGTTATATTATGCCTTGGAAGCTGACAGCTCTCTCCAGCCACCTTTAAAGAGGCCCAAGCTCACACGGCATCACTCCAGCCGCCCCTCAGCGCGAGTCCCTGCTTGATGAGAAAGGCGCCCTTTTGATCCCCAAACTTCGAATGAACATGTACGGCAAGATGGTAGAAACCGAGTCTACAACCCGCGGCTTCAAGCAGGATCACCATGGCCGTTTCTTATGTCCTGTCGACGCGACAGGACTGCCGCCCTACCTTTCGCACTCAATCACCAAGGTTTCCGGCCTGCGCCAGGAGTATCTGGTAGAAGTTTTCCAAAAAGTCATATTTGACTTTACTTCAAGCCAGAGTATGAAACTATTCTCGCAGTTCGTCCGTGCTCAGTTCAACTTGGACCCAGCACAAGTACCCCATCTCCTCACCCAGGCCAAAATCTTTCACACAGACTCCTTTCCTCAAGGAATCAGTCTCCCCCGACACAGAATGACCTAGATCGCTCATGGTGAGTGGGAAGGGGCTTATCTGCATGTCAGGGCCTAGGAAGCCCAAGTTGTATCTCTGCCGACAGCCCTTCATATCGAGATTCATATGTGCCGACCGTTGAGAAATTTGCGCTACCTTAAAGGGGTGACAGAGCGCCTGAGACTCTCAAGCATCAAGTTTGAGGTCACCGTCAACGAGTTCGGCTGGCTTCAAATAACTGAGGTGAATGGGATGAGACATTTCCACAACAATATGATGGTTGTTCCGTCGGGGGAGGACTTGTCTTCGGTAAGCTCGTTGGGAGTTAAGCAAGCATAGTAGTAGCGATAATGGCACGCTCGCTTGCTCGACCGCGGGTGAAAATAAACTCATCAAATATTATCCTAAGTTTATCCTAAATTATCCCAAAATGCCCTAAGTTATCCTAAGCTTACCCAAGTATTTGAGCATTTGGGATGAAGAAACCCAGTGCCCTTTGGGTCATGTCTGAACGTCTCCTGCCACCGCCCGCATTGGACGACGGCATTGAAGCACTGGAGATTGAGGCCCTGTCTTCCTGGGGCCTGGTAGCAAGCATGACCTGGGAAGGCTCAGCCTCAAAAGGCCTCCTGATAACGTAGTGTCTGTCGATAGGACCTAGCCCGTTGCACTCGAGCTGCAATCCTGGTTCAAACCTGGTTTTGAGGGCAGCTGCGACAATTTCCAAGAAGTAGATACTTTCATCCACGATTAAAAATGAATGGTCAAGATGCCGATCTTTGTGCTGGTCGACAACGTGCGTGATGACTCTCACCCGGCGAGAGAGAGCCAGTTCTCGTCCTTCTCCAGTCGTTTCTTCCACTCAACGAGCTGGTCTGTCGCTTCTTGGTCTTTCCTTAAATGTATCCATAGCCTTATTGCGGCGCATGGTCCTAGCCATGGCATCTCTCAAACTTAAGCTCAACCAGCATAGGGTGGTTCGCGTGTTGTTGGGCCTGTATCCCGCAGGCTCTTCTGGCTATCTTGAACATTTGGTAGGCGTCATTGGACCACTTTCAATCGTCTCGGTCGAGAGGGAAAGTCACAATGCGCTTTCGGTACTCCTGTTGAGCTGTGATATGTGGTCGACGAAGGCTACAGGCGTCGAGCATCTGGATGTATCTCTCTCTGTGGGAGCCTTCAGGGAAGTCAGAGTCTGAAGACAAGCTCTGGATGAACGCTGCCTGAAAGAGGAGGAAGCTGATTGGAAGGCCATGGAGCATACTGATCAGGCCATAGGCATCATGAAACTTGTTGTCTGCCTGCTACCATCAGACAGCTGTCAAACTGAAGTCTGAGAGTCAGGATGGAATGGTAGGTACGGCTCTCTCGGTTTTTGATTGCATGTGCTTCGTCGAGAATGAGCCATTCTTCAATTGGACTGAGGCTCTTGCTCAAGCATTCCAGAGAGTAGTACGAACATGGGGCGCTTCGGTGATTGGGCGGTCATGCCCTCTCATATATATCAGTGCTGACGATTATCCTTATTTCTTCTTCGTCTAGTTTTCCCTTTTGGCTAGATTAGATGAGAGAAGTATAGCGGCAGGCAGTTACATCATGACTGAGTAGAGGCTCACTCTAGCCGTGCCCACGCTGAGAACAAACGCGAGACCACAATCATAAGTATAAAAAATGCTTAGGTAAATTTAGGATCACTTTAGGCAATCTTCAAATATGTTTAGGGGACTTTAGATTAATTACTCTAAATATTAATAATAGACTGTCGCGCGGGTTTCTGTTATCCGTCAGTCCATCTACGGAGCTCGCTCTACCCTACAGCTGACGTTACCACGATGACGGCACGCTCGCTTGCACGCACGGGTATGCACAGTGGCTTGTAATGCCGTGTGCCGAGGTGTCCGTCCATCGCCTTGGAAAATCCGGGGTTCTTGGAAACCAAATCTGACAAGCTTGATTGGTTCGCGAGTAACACACGTGCTAGGCATCATCATTTCTTGGGAATGCCGTTAACGCCAACTGTTTCTAGGGTGTACTCTAGAACGAAACGAGACTCGAGTCCTTGACCTGGAGTTCGAATAATTATCCTCTATTATGAACAAAGAAATGGTCGTGCTACCGAGGTGTACAGCGATCTCGGACTTTGAGCGAAGATGCTGCACGCATCGGATCAACGGCGCCAAGAAGGAGGTGCACGTTTTTATTCCCCAGATCGACAAATGACACCTTGAAATGACACGGGATAATTAACCGTCCTCTTCCCTTCCCATGTTATTTTTCTGTTTCCATCTCAAAAGCCCGTACGGACTTAAGGCAAAACCACCGATTCTCTTACCACCCCATTCATAGTATGCCACATCATCCGGAGCCCGAAATGTCCCGGTAATGGTCCAGCTATACTTGTATTCCATAAATTTATATAAAACACGAATAGAACGTTGAAATTGTAGATGTGAAAAAGACGGCACGCCACGGTTATAGACTCCGTCATCAAGATTCACTTGTCGAGATTGGTCCCTGCCCACCCTGACCGTTGGTTCCCTCCATCGCACGGTCCACACCATCTTCAGTGAACGGTACCTGTATCTTCACTGAATTGCAGCGCAAACTCAAAGTATCGCGCTTGCGACTTGGACTCAACACCAACAGCGCTTTGCCTCGCCCTATCTACACTACATAAGCCCCCCACTTCCAACCTTGCTCCTCAACTCAACGCATCTCGTCTTTCCCTCTTTCTTGGTTATAAATCAAATCCATCACTCACTGTTGTTTTGTAATCCCGTGGCTGCTTATTCCATCATTTCCTCTCTCCTCCTCTATTCATCCTCTTATACCTTACATCGAATCCCTGTTGATGCTTGCTTTCTTTTTCCCGAACTCAACAATCTCCCCGCGCCATCTCCGAAAGTATCGTCCCATCGACCCTCAACAAGAAATTAAACCTCGAACGATATTTTGGATCCGCACCTATAACCTTGTTCTCACTCATCGCATAGAAGCGCAACTTTTCCTTCTTTTTCCCGACATACCAAGTTCCTCAATTGTTTCAATCTCGCGACGGCCTCAATCGTTACAGGTCGCCTAGAATGAACCTGAACAAGGCCGCTCGCGTCATCCTCTTCGGTGCACCTGGCGTTGGTAAAGGGACCCAGAGCGAGCGATTGCTCGCTCGCTTTCCTCAGCTCAATCAGATTAGTACCGGTGATCTCTTGCGTCGAAATGTCAAGGAGAGGACACCCCTCGGTTAGATTTCCCCCTCAATTGGAGCGTTTAGGCGGAATGCTAATGGTGGTGTAGGCATCAAGGTCGAGAATACGATGAAGGCGGGCGGACTTGTTGCTGATGATCTTATTCTACGACTTATTTCCAACGAATTCTTCACTCGGGGATGGCTCGCCAAGAATGGAGGTCCGAATGTCATGACGCTTAATTCTGAAGCGACGGCGATGGAGGCTTCTTTCAATAGCGCTGCTTCTGATCCGTTCATCAACGCTCCGTTCCTCGACGGCCACCGTCCTTCCAAGGCCTCCAACGACCCCTCCGCTTCGTTCATCCTCGATGGCTTCCCCCGAACAGCTTCTCAAGTCGGTCCTCTCGACAAACTCATCCCGATCAATCTCGTAGTCTCGCTCAAGACTCCCGTATCCGTTATTCTCGAGCGAATTCTCGGACGATGGGTCCACGAGCCCTCTGGCCGAGTCTACAACACCAGCTTCAATGCGCCCCGAGTGCCTGGAATCGACGACGTGACCGGCGAGCGACTGATCCAGCGCCCTGATGATTCCGAGGAGGTTTACAGAGCACGATATAAGAAGTTCCAAGAGACCAGCGAGCCTGTTCTGAACCACTACGCCCAGAAGGGCGTGCTCGTCGAGATTGAGGGCATGAGCAGCGATGAAATCACCCCAAAGCTATTTGCAGAGTTCGAGAAGCGCTTCGTCCATTGAAGGAAATACCCTATGGTTTCAAGACGTTTATGTTATTACTAGTATATGACTTTTTTCTTTTCTTTCCATTCGCTACGGTTTAGCTTTTTGTATTTTTGTTATTAACGGAGTTTTTATTCTCGCGGCTTGGGATGCTGCTGATGGGAGTTGCAAAAGACAGGACTGGAAAGATTCCTTGTCAGATGGCGCGAATTGTTGGGAGCTGCTTGTTGGTTGGTAGTCCTTGAAGGACATGGTGGCGATAGTGGAAAGGGATGGGATTGTCTCAACACAACTGCACTGGTTTTGAGCGCAGGAATGGGCATGGTTGTTGCCTGAATGATATCCACGCATCGACCCCTCCTTTGATTCAAATCGCAATGTGACATGTATGATCTTAAAGTGACTGAATTCCAATTCATCTCGTCTTGAGATTGGTAGTGTTAGAATCCCGCTATGTGTACATAAATTTGGCCCATGAATACCCCCTAGAAACATTGCTAGCTAAGCAAGACCAGATCCCAGTCCCTCTCTTCTAACGCAGTTCCATGCATCCCATCGCATCAGACGTGGCACTAAAATGGCGGCAGACCTTTCAAGACATTCCAAGTAAACAATCCGTCATACTCCGTTTGAGTTAATACTCGCGTTCGTAAAAGTGATGTAAGCTGTAGTTTGGCGTGGAAACCTGGCATCCTAGTCCCGCCAGCCCTCGCCGCCTTGAAGACCGCTGGGCTGGCCTTCTGTTTGGCCAGGCCGCAGTGGTGTTTGCTCATCGTCGTCATCATCAAGAGCTCGCGCAAGCTCATCGGGGTCTTGCATCTTGGCGTCAGGGTCGACTGGGCCGCCGAACTCGTCCTGGTCACGGTTGTGTCGGTCCTGCTCGAGAACGCCGTCATCGGCACTGACTGAGATACCGCGGGCTCCCCACTTGGGACGAGCTCCTCGTCGACTACCCTGCTCATCCTCAAATCCACCAGGGCCGCTCTCCTCGTCATCGTCGTTGTTCTCGAACCGCTTTCCGAAGATTCGGCGGAGGAGCCAGCCGCGGGACATGTCGTCAGCGTCGACAATACCGCCACCTCGAAGCTTGACGCGCTGGCGAGTGTAGTAAACCCAAGCAAAGTCGATGTACAGGGCAGTCTGGATTATGCCGAAGATGACGGAGACGGTGTTGGGCTTCTTGCCGGAGATCTCGAATTCGCGGATGAACCAGTTGACGCAGTAGAGGGCGCGGTAGGAGCCGAGAGCGACGAGATAGAAGGAGTCGATAACGGTTGGAACGGTTGTTTGTCGAAGGAGGAGAAGCTGGGGAAGAACGCAGACGGACTCGAGAATCTGGGAGAACACCCACATCCACTAGACGCTGTTAGTGATGGGGAGGCTATTAGGCAACAGTAACATACAGGTCGGAAACCCTTGTGGCTCTCAAAGATGAGCATGACGAACGGAGACAGGACGAACGAGCCACCGAGGATGATGGCGCCAATTTTCCAAGCAATCTCACGCTCACGCGATCGAGGGTAGATCCATTGCATAATAGCAAGGATGTAGATAGACGAAATGATGTAGAAGATCTTGAAGACGATGTTCCATGGTACCGTCTCGATGAAGAGGTCAAGGTAACGTGTGCAGAAGACGAGGGCGTAGAGGATCTGCGTGATGAGGGAGACGCCCTCAGCGCTCCTGTTTCGATGGATAGCGAAGATGAGGATGCATTTGGAGAGGGCGTGGGACAAGTCGCCCAGGACACGGAAGAGCTATGGGTGCTGTCAGTTTTGTCGGTTTGCTAATGCATGATGTTTCGCAGACGTACGTTCCACGCGCCCATTGTCAAGGGCGGGAAAAGGAGGTATCGGCCGTTGGTTTGTTTGCGTCGAGCGACTCTAGAAAAAAAAAAAGGGAATACGAAAAACTATGTGGAATAGTTGGTTTGATGGGGAGGGGTTGAAGATGACAAGTAGTCGGGTATAAGGTAAGGCTATAGTAGTGGAGGTTGAAGATGAGGGAGCTTAGGCAGCTGAGCTTCAGCTTGGCGATGCGATGATGGAGGAGGAGGTGGAGACGACATGAGCAGTCTAGGCTGGGCAACCTTAACGTGTGCGTGCCTGGGTCTGGGGCAGCATTTGAGCTTGCGTCAGTGTCAGCGACTGAATTTACGAGGCATGAAGATACATTTTAAGGCGCCACATCTACATCCATTTCCGGACACGTGCGCCTCCATCATGAATGCCTAGAGAGAGGTTGATATAATTTATATAGATTGTTGCGATGTATTGAGGGATAGAGACAGTTTGTCTTATCGATATGATTTCAGCTGGTGACGCGGACCTCTACGTCGGATGTGTGGGAGCCACGGGTCGGATAGTAGGGAACATCAAACAATTAATTGTCTGTACGCTCACTGAGTCGTGCAGACCGTAACCTAGTCATCCTCAACACCAAGCACACACTTTACTACGTCTTCTTGAATTCTCATGAACATAATACTCCCTAGGTAATGCTTCGATTTAAGTGATCTCTCACTGGCTCTCAGTCTCAACGTCATTGCCGCACGCCCCCTTTCAAGTTACGAGCCAGCCTACGAGCGAGCGAGCCTCTACCCCTGCAGATCTCCAGAAACACCACCACCGAGTCCACGTAACCAACCTAAACTGAACTATAGGCGTTGACCATTGAGTCTCGACGACCACGTGTAGTGACAGTCGCAGAATACGGATATAACATGAGAGTATCGGCATTCATTGCCGTTGCCCTGGGTTGGATCACCAGCGCTAGTGCCTTTGGAGTCCCCGATGTGCTGCAAAAGATTGAACAGAAACTTCCCACCAGAGACGCTCCTCCACCGAAATACTTTAGTAAGCTCACCGTTATACCCAATGGAATTGGCTATCGTATCCAAAATGAGAAGGTCTTTGACTAACGGAACTTGCAGGGGAAGCATCGTGAGTTACCAACCAACAGCCAACAACGCCGCACAGAAATACTAACAAGGGCTCACTCGCTCAGACAATATCCGCACTATGATCTGAGATATTTCGGTGAAGCTCTCGAGCCAAAGGATCAAAATGCAGGCATCAAAGTCCTCATGCAGACATACCTAGCCACATTTCGAGATCTGGGAGTCCAGACCTGGTTAATGCATGGCTCCCTTCTCGGCTGGTGGTGGGGAAAGAAGGTGAGAATAAACGGATATCCATAACTTCACATGTCCACTCTAACCGAAAGGATTTTCTCAGGTCATGCCGTGGGACCTAGACGCTGATGTCTCAGTTACTGAGGCAGATATGTATTTCCTCGCTGCCTATCATAACATGACCATCTACTACTACCAGTACGATGGTTGTCCGGAGGGTTGCTTCTTTCAGCTGGAGATCAACCCGTATCATAAATATCGTGAGAGGGATGATTACATGAACTTCATTGATGCAAGGTGGATCGACATGCAGAATGGCCTGTTTATTGACATAACTGCGGCGCGGTATGACCCTGGGCATGAGATGGGCGATGGAGTCATGTACGACAAGCATGACCACGAGTTCAAGGTGTGTACCGCATAGGCAATGATTGTTGCCTTGTGCTAAAGCTTCATGTGATAGGACAAGTACATCTTTCCTCTGTTAGACACCACCTTCGAAGGTGTTCAGGCCAAGATTCCGTACAGGTACAAGGAGATCCTGGCTTCGGAATACGGCAAGGGAGCATTGTCGAGGACTGATTACCATGAGTATGATCTTCCGATGCAACGTATATGCGTGCCCATGAGAACTGACAAGGGATTAGTCACCGATTCGATACAGAAAAGATGCAGTGGATTCCTATGAACTAGGCCTCTACTGTTATCATGTACATAGAACTGAGGCGTGTTTAAAAGGCGTTTAGGTCCGTTGAGCAGGAAAGGGATATCAAGGATAGACTGGAAGGAATATAGAATACTAATGATGCCCGGCTGATGACGGCGGGCCGTCTTATAAGAGTCTTGGGTGCGTGTTTACTTGGTTCATAGCAGAAATCCCAATGATTGAGATGGGAGAAGTTATGCGGATCTTAAAAATTATAATACACGCAAAACTTAAGGAAAACTATAATATCATTTCCAGTGTTGTCTTGCAGATCATCAGTGGTCGGTCAATTGGTCCATCAGTCAATTTGGCCCATCAGTCAATTAATTGATTCGATGCCCCGCGGCTCTAGAACGCGTCTCACCCCACGCGTCACAAGCAGATCCAAACATTACTCTATCAACATCACAATTAAAAACCCCCAATTGCAAAACCGCCAGCGCATTTAACCAAAACATTTACGCTGAATAAAATTGGATGCGCAGAGAAAGACATAGGTGCGCTTTTCTCCCACAATGGCCACAGGTATGCCAACATCGATCCGCTTCACCAAACAGTTGATCAAGTCGCTAACACAATGAATAGGCCAACAGCGCCGCGCTGACCGGCTGAACGAGCGTCTACGAGGTGCCCAGTATGAATTTACTTCCAGAATGACTAAGATGTTTGTGCTAATGCGATTTAAGGCGTGCCAACATCGAAGATGACTCCTTCAACCTCGACATCGCTGGCCTCAACATAGCTGGCTCGACTCCCGCCGCACCAGCGCTAGCACCACCTACATCGTCGGAGCGCCGAACACCAAATACTTCTGCTAAGAGAAGAAGATTGGATAACGAACCACCGCCATCTGCACAAGCGCAAGGAAGCGCACGGAGACGATCCCCTCGATTGAGAGACCCCTACGACCTGCCAGAAACATCTAAGGAATCTGGCGCGCAGGATACGACAGGTGAATCGCGAGAGGAGGAAGTGCCGGGTCCTGAAGTTGTAGGGGAGCCGGAAGAAGAACCCGAGGAGGAGGTCGAACCAGAGCCACAGCCAGAACCTGAATTACCGAGCCCAGAAGTCGAAGTGCTAGATGAGAATGAAGCTGAAGTTGAGTTGCCGGTGCTACCGGATAATGAACCCTCCGAACAACCATCGCAACGACGGGCAGGCCGTAGGTCACTAGAACAGATTGCTCAAGATGTTGCGAACAAGCGACAGGACGTACGCACGAGCGAAGCCATATCGTCAACGACACGATTACACACGACGCTACAAGAGGACGATGCGCCGCCTTCCTCATCACCACTGGTGCGCAAGGTGCGGCGGAGTGAAGGTCCCGCTGTAATTCGGTCGAGACTATCACAAAGGCGACCTTCGAGACTTGCTGAACAAGATGATGAAGAGGACGAGCTTTCACCAAATCGAGCAGATCATGCCCCTGCGGATGATGAGCGATCGGGCGATGCTACAGAAATAGCAGAACCTGAAGTGGAGGAAGCTGAAGAGGAGCCCGTGGTAGAGGAGGAACCACAGGAGGAAGAGGTAGCGGAAGCCATCGATGCAGTTGAAGCGGCCAAGGCAATTGGAAGAAAACGGCCTCGAAGAAGTCTACCGTCTCACTCGCCAGTCGCTGAGCCCGACGAACAAGCGGAAGAAGAGGAGGCTGAAGAACCAGCAGCGAAACGACGCCGTGGACGACCATCGAGAAGCCCTGCGACACAGAAACAACCAGCCACCAAACCAAAGCTTACGAAATCGAAATCACGGACAACGCAAGAAAAACCCCTGCCGAAACAGGTCCGCAGGACGAAACAAGCTGCCAAAGAGCGCCGAGTCAGTGATGGTTCAGCTATCGAGGTCACAGTCCAGCGCTTCGTCAACGTCAAGAAGTTCATCAAAGGCGACGATAAAGAAGAAGATCATCTTGCGGCGGATCTGCCTTTTACTGCAACTGGAGTGACAGCGGTGGATGTCTTTGCACAGGCCTGCTTGGAAGTCATCGACGGCACGGTAGCGAAGCTCTTGGAAGCGTTACAGAACACCGAGGAGAAAGATAAGAAGAAGGAATGCCGGATCAAGATACGGGCACTTGAGGCGTACAAGGAGGAGCTTACATCTCGATTATTACAATTGGTAAGTTGTTTCGCCCTGCATGGAAGCATTGGGACTGACAAGTTAGTCAATTCATCTCATGGACTGGCAATCATTACGGAAGCGAGTTCGTTTGGTACAGCGAGAGAAGCTTTCTCTACGAGAAGAGATATTACGCCTCAAGGCAGAGAGGGAGCAAGTCGCGCTCAAGATGGATGCTGTACGCATCAAGCATGAAGAGGACACCAAAGAGTCAAAAGTGAGCGGTTTGATACTTTCCTCCACTACAGCCTCCGCTAACAATTGTAGTACCGACTCGATACCTCAGCAATCATGCATGATATAGACATGGCAGTCGAACGGGGACGAGACGCCCCTGAACTCTCGCGCGCGCAAGAGAAAAAGGCCGATCTGGCTAACCTCGAGCTTCTCGTCGCACGCATCACAGACGAAGCCAGCTCATCGAGCTCCGCAGGCGGTATGCTCCAACAAGTCAAAAACTTCAACGCCTTTCTCGAGCGCGCAGCAATTGCTCTAGAAACAAGATGAATAAACACAACAAGTAACGAACTGAAACGTCTTTTTAATTCTTCAACGCGGGATTCGTCATATATACTTTTTTACTGGATCTTGGCCTTGCTAAAGTCCATCTCGGGATGCTGCTCCTGGAACTTCTTGAGGATATCCGCCTTCTTCTGCTCGTCTGAGCTAGGCAGACCCTTCTCCTTCTGCTGCTGGTCGAACATCATCTTCTCGACCATACCGCGGGTCTCGCCGTCGAGATCTGAGAGCTTGGAGTTGTCGGGCTGGATCTTGGTCACGTCGATCTTGGGGGCGGATGTGACGACGTGCGCCCACCATTCCATCTTGTTCACCTTGTCGAGGTGGATCTCAACTGTCTTAGTGCCGTCTGAGTTGGTGCTGAGCGTCCATGTAGAGTCATCAACGTGGACGGCGTGGGGGAGATCGCCCTGTTGTTGTGTTAGTTGGTGTATAGATGTGGCTTGAGTTTGTTGTATGTACCTGGATGATTGGATCCTGGCCCTTGATACCCGCCTGTAGGCTCTGCTTCTTGATAGTAATGACGAGATCCCTTGACTTGAGGTTTCCGGGTACATTGAAGGTGACGTCGAGTTCTGAGATGGTCTGAGTCCACTTGTAGGGAAGGGCAGCCTGCTCCTCGGCCTCCTTTGCGTTGGCAGCGGCGGTCTCAGCGGGTGTAGGTTCTGTGAGAGTCAGTACGTGTGAAGCTTACAAATGACGATGAATCTGTCTATATCCACCCATGGAGTGAGTGATTAGATTGGTACTCACCGTTATCGGCCATGGTGATGTTTTTGAAGCGGTTGTGATATGTTATGAGGGGAGAAATCCATGGAAGCTGTTGGTTATGAGAGAAGGCTGACATTTCATGGAGGGGCAGCTACAGGGTGGGGCCACGTCGTTCTGAGCTTTGACCAATAGGAAACGCGCCGGCAAGCCTGTAATCCCCGTCTCGTCAGCCGTGCAGAACCAACATTTGATAAGGTAGCCACTGATTAATCACTGCTTCACCATAACAAAGCCATTCCTCTCCTCTTCATCTCTCGACAACCTCGCCCCTCCACCCAACCGCACATTCTGTGCCCTCACCAGCCAAAATGTCTCGCGCAGGCGTCTCAATACGCCACGCCACAGATCTCAACGCGCCTCCACCGCCAGACCAAGACGAGACATGTCCCGTATGCAAGACAACACGCTACTTCAACCGCGACATGGAATTCCGCATCAATCCAGAGTGCTACCACCGCATGTGCAAGACCTGCGTCGAGCGAATCTTCAAAGACGGCCCCAACCAATGCCCCTACGCCGGATGCCACAAGACCCTCCGTCTTCGCGGTTTCAAGACTGCTTTCTTTGCGGATCTTGCTGTGGAGCGTGAAGTCGATATTCGGAGACGGGTGGCGGCGGTGTTCAACAAGGTTGAAGAGGACTTTGAGACGCTTGATGATTATAATGAGTACCTGGAGAGGGTAGAGGTTTTGACGTGTGATCTTGTTTACGGCACCGATGAGGAGAGGAGGAAGGCTGAGGCGGAACTTGGGGAATGGGAGGTGAAGCACAAGGCGGATATCGAGCGTAACAGACGTCTTGCGCGTGAAACAGCTGATGCTCGTCAACGACGTATCGCAGCAGAGGAGGAAGAAGCTCGACAGCGACGATTGCGTGAACAGCAAGAAGAACTCGAGGAAAAGGCCAACGCCAAGCGCTTTCGTGAAGAAATGCTTGACTCTCTCCAGAGCGCAGAAATGGGCCGCGCAACAGAGGCGATGGACAAGATCATGCTCAAGAAACGAGGACACAACAAGCGAGACGCAGCACTCGGCGCCGCGGGAAGCAGCGGTCTCTCTATCAGAGGACTGCGCGAGAAGAAGGCAGCCGTTGTGGAGAACAAGCCGTACGATCCGTACGGCGGCGTGCGCGTCATGCCAGAGCGCGTGGACCTCTCGCCGGACAAACTGGCGCTGTATAGCAACGAGTGGGTCGAGGAGACACGAACGAAGCCCAAGTTCAAAGCTGGAGGGTATAGTCCTGATGAGTACCTCACTCGCGCTTTGTTCGAGGCTTTTTCAGGGCTGGGAGTGTTTGTGGATGAGGAGAAGGTTGAGAAGAGTGTTGCTACAGCGGGCGCGAAAGAAGCGGCTGTGACGGGAGATACGGGGGGTAGAATGGACGTCGATGATCCGTTCTAGTAGATGGTTTTCGTCGTTTCAAAGGGCATAGCTATGGAGTTTGGGCGTTTGGGAAAAGACACTGAGGGATATAACGGAACTGGAGTTTTGAAGATGGTAAAAAATGACACGATACCATGGCTACAGAGAACATACACCAGGCACAGTGAATACAGAGAAATAATTTGATGATAATTGTATTTTTGTATGACTGCTACTATACTAATCCAAAAGGAAAAATCACCAGGAGAGGATTGAAGGGCAATCTTCAGAAAGGATACTGAATCCTCCTGTGTGCTCATCCTGTGACCTTGCAATCCTCATTTCGAATCTCATCCCCCGAAAACGCCTCGCTTACTATATGGAAAGGGAGGCTGTTACAGCCAAGAAACGGAAACAAAAGGGCGCTGTTGGAAAAACGCGATGTGAATTATGTCTTGATTTGAGCTTGTAAGATATGACGGGGTCCTTGCAACGGCTGCTTCGATAATCTTATTGCTGCCAAGGTGTCTGCTGAGCAGGACGAGGGAATACGGGTACGGTGGGAAGTTGGTCGAGGCCTCCCCCAATAGGCTGCTGGTTGGCTTGCCATCCCATGCCTGTGTTGTGGTTGACAAAGGCGCCGTTTCGGAAGGGGTTGGTAGTACCGGTTGGTTGAGGAGCGAGAGCAGCGCCGGCAGTTTGCGGACGCTGTTCTTGGTTTGGCGCTGGCAGTGTGGAGTTACGAGCAAAGGGATTTGTGCCTGTTGGTGTAGGTTCAAGAGCAGGTTGTTGTTGTTGTTGTTGAGGAGAAGGTGATTGGAAAGGCGAGTTTGAAGCTTGGGCGAAAGGAGAAGTGTTTTGCTGTGGTGATGTTCGAGCGAATGGGTTTGTAGATTGGCGGTTTAGAGCGGGTGTTGTAGCAGATGATGGAAGGCCTGTTTGTTGAGCCATGAGCATAGACTGGCGAAACGGGTTGGTGCTTCCTGTCTGCATCGGTTGGAGGCCCTGAGGCGATCCGTTCTGAACAGGTTGTTGGATCTGAGGCGCAGCGTTGGGAAAGCTGGCCATTGTATCCTGAGGGATTGGTGCGAGTGAGCTTGGTTGGAAGGCTTGTTGAGGAGTGAAGCCTCCGAAACCGGCTCCAGTGAAGTCGGGCTGTAGTTGGATCTGAGGTTGCTGTATCTGCGGTTGCTGCGGCTGCATGAACCCAGTTTGCTGAGGCTGTTGGAATGGGCTGTTGGAGGCAAATCCAGTAGGCTGAGGAGCGAAACCGTTCTGCTGGAACGGCATGCCTGTCGGCTGCTGCTGGAAAGCCTGCTGTTGAGGCTGAGGGTTCATGTTCATCGGTGTCTGATTCTGCTCGATAGAGTCAAAGAAGTCGATCAGATCGGGATCAGGACCCTTGTTGGCTTGCGGTTTCGACTCGGGTGCCCTGTTCCCGCTCGAAGAGGCCGTGATCTTGGGAAAAGGATTATTGGACGCTGGTTCGGGGAAATCGCTACTCTTCTTCTTGCTGAGACCTCCCTGCTTCGAGCTTGAGCCTCCCCCGATCTTCTTCACATCCTGCTCAGCCAGGTATTGTCTTCGGTGGACCTCAAAATCGGGATCGTGAAGATACTCCTCCAGCTGGCGTCCAAGGTTGACGGGAGCGTGCTTGAGCTTGGGCACCTCGACTCGAGTGTGGTGTTCGTGCTGACGAGCCACGCTCAGATATTGGACGACGTAGTCTGTTTGCTTCGTGAATTTCCGATAAATGGCCATAGCACGTTCGGCATCCACCTTTGACATCTCGAAAAAGTTACCTAAAGGGATGAACGTTAGTCAAAGTGGCGGGCTGAGACAGAGGGGGAGGGGCAAACATACCAAGAATGCTGATGAGCCCTTGGTTGAGAACCTGAAATAGTGCCAAAAGATCCAAGACAAGCAGTCGGAAAACAGTTATGGTGATTTCGTTCTCTGGCTCGTTCTCCATCACCTGGGATTGTCAATACTCAAGATTTCCTCGCCCGTTGCGGTCCAACTTACGTCGCATTTTAGTAAAGCCTCAAGTTGGTGTTGAACAATTTCCGTCTCTCGTAACAAACCCTTCTCAACCGAAAGCTTCTCAAGTCTTGACTCAGAAGCGCGCACCCAATCCGTCTTCGTCTTCTCGTATGCGCGAGCTCTCTCGGCTAGGTAGTGGGCATAATGTCGAATATTTCGTCCTTGGATTTGTGCTGCCAATCTGTCAATGCCCATGCCTAGATATGATTCGGCCTGCGTGGAACGTACCGTCTGTAAAGCTGCTAATCGCTAGCACATTGCGATGTGTCGAAAGAAAGGCGAGCGTGACATCAGGAGATCCCTCTCTGATCATCAGGTGAACAGTGATTAGACTTTTGAAGACGACGGTCCATGTTGAATCGCGGAGACGGTATGTGAGAGCGCGAAAGACCTCGCCGACGCCAGCTTCGCCGGAATGGGTAGCTACGAGAATGTGTTCGATGTATTTCGTTTTTGGAGGAGCATTCTATAGCATTCGAGATCAGTACCAAGTCGAATCGTGAGAACCAGCGCACGTCGAGGAAAATCGGTTGGGCTCATGGTTGCCGCTGATATTAGGCTCATCAAGAGCGCGCTGCCAAGACCGCACACGTACCTTGATCTTCGTTGCGCCCTTGACGGACTTTTCGAAGGAGCTTGACATGATTCCAACAGAAGCTCGGGAGCTATATCGAGCTTATAATCGCCGGGCGACGGAGGGACAAAAAGTTCAGACGACGGACGTTGCAACGAGCGACGGGGTACGGTGACAGATGATTGATGGCCGGGGATCCGGGGGAGTCGAGGCTGGGATGACGATAAGAGCTGCAACAGCAGAAGACGAGCGAAGTCGAGCGTGTCGGGTCGCTTCAAAGTGACCAGCGCAAAAAGAAGATCTTGAAGGGTCTTGGACGAAGAAAGAGAGATTGACCGAGAGAGACAACGAGAGAGTGTCCGCATCCGCGCCGGGGGACGTGGACGATTCTGGGGCGTGGCAGGACAAGGGGAGGGGTGTGTGCTGTTCGGGTTGGCGTTGACTTGAGGTTGGGCTTTGGTGGTTGTAGGACAAGAAGGTGGAGATTCTGAGAGATGTGGATGATAGAGAGGTACCTGTGCCGCCCTGCAGCTTTGAGTCATCTCACGATGTACCCTCCAAACTCGTGTCCTCCGGAAAGGTGGTTGACTCCGATACGGGCGGGCGCTACTCTCCCACTGTAATTCCAGGGGACGCTACTGATGTCGTCACCGTAGTATCTTTTGTCTTTTTCATTTCAGAGGGACTTGATTGCGCCAAGGCCGCTCCACTGCAGAGATGGTGATGTTCCATGAGGATGAAGAAATCTGGGGACTTCTTTTGTCTGAGGGGAATACAAATTGAGGCATCGTTGGGCATCTAGGTAGCACGAACACAGTCTGCTTGTGGCTGTTTGCATGCGTGTTTGGTTGCTTGTGCGATACTTTCTTCGCTTCTTCACGTCTCACCAAAACTCATTTCACCTGATACAGCTCTAGACAAGGGACGGCACATTCACTCTATCAAAAACAGCAGGTCGCGGAGTACAAGGGTTGTCTTCACAAATAGCATACAAAATTCAGTTCAATTCAATTCGTAGTACATACATATACGCGAAACCTCACTTGAGGCTTGCTCCCCAGTTCCCTCAATCGCAAAAAAACAAAAACCTACCTATCAGAACGGTTCAATCTCTGCAAGCCGAGTTGCACGAACCAAAACAAGAATCCTCTCTTTCATTCATAAAAAGTCAGAGCTTTTTTCCATCGCGTCCGATGCTTGTAACAAGGTCTGTGTCGAACGCCCATTTCATGGTACCAACCTCACCTCGCCACGAAACCGCTTAAGCTGCCCCGAGAGGCAGAGGGTTTCGAGGTCCGGGGAGGAGGCACTGCATCATATTAAACACGCGGTTCTCATCATCTGCGAGGTAAATGTCAGCGATTTGTCACAATGCAGTGATATGTGCGTGGTGAAGGACTTACGGTTTCTTGAATGAAGAGGGTCATAAGGAGAAAAGAAAAAGAAGAAGAGAGGAACGCGATCCGCGCAAAATTTAAAGGTCCCCGTAGTGGGGTGCTGGCCGTGGCTGATCTTCGGCTGTTTGCTCACCTTGCTTCACCTTATCCACCTCGGGTCACCCTAGACTCTGGTATGACTGCTTAAGACCAGAGCCAAAAAGATCTATACTTGACGTATTCCAGGTTGATTCGTAGGTCTCATGATATTCCATACTGTTTTTATTTCTTATCATGGTCCCATAAGCTCTGTTTTCTAATTGACTTCGCCTCCAAAAGTGCCGAGCTCATCAAAAGGTCTATCTTCTCAAGTGAGCCAAGTGCTCATGCGTTGACTACGCTGGGGTTCTCCACGCATTCCCAACCCTACTCATATCTGGGACCTAAGAGTATCATAGCAAAATCTCTAATAGGGTACTTTTTGAATATATGAGGTCGTTGTCGGGATGTCACTTATAACTCCGTAGCTGCCACGTGATCGACCTAGCACGCCATATCTACTGATAAGGCACGATGGACCAATGAACTCCTTATCTATACCCAGCATTTGTTTCCTGCATACAGATCCCTAACCATTGACATGCCTCCTATACGATCCGGTAGAGCTTCGAAAGCATGTGATCTTTGTCGCAAATACAAAACTCGCTGTTACGCTTCTGGCAGCTCAAATGGAACTTGTTTGCGCTGTAAGACCTTAGCTCAACGGTGCTCCTTGGACTTTACTGGCCATCGACGCTCAGTCTCACCACACATACGTGAACAAATAGATGTTTCACGTGAAGACTCGGCTGTTCGAGGTCGGAGAAGTTCAGTCGATGATAGGTTTGTATAGTCGCAGATAATGGTGAGTTATCATTGACGGGTCATATAGGTTAGAAAGGCTCGAGCGAACAGTCAGCGCTTTAGTCGATAAACTTGACTCAAAACTGGATGAAATAGCCGGATCATCTAATAATAACAACAGACCTTCTGTTGTGGAAGTACCAGTACCGTCTGCAGAACTCGACCCGGCTCCTGTGTTTTTAATACGAGATGCTGCAACCGATGCAGGAGTTCACTCTCCTGAGCAAGCAATTACACAAACAGGGCCCCAATCAGATGTTATATCAACAGGACTTGTCCCGCTACAAACAGCTCACTCACTATTAGGACTGTAAGCTACCACTATCGTTAGTTGTATAATGATTCACTGACACGTCTCAGATTCCATGTTCACTATGGCAGATGGGTCAGATTCCCAGAAGACATCCCAACAGACAGACTTCTCTTACATGTCCGAAAATCCCCATTGCTATTATGCAGTATCTTCTTGATATCTGTCCGGCACACAAGCCAGAATCTGGCAGATCGGCTTGCTCCTAAGCTTTTCGAGGAATCGAAGCGTCTTATCACAGCATCGTTACTGGAAGTCCCGCAGACTCTAGAGTTCTTCCAGGCCGTTCTTATACTGAGTCTTTGGTCGACGACTATAGGCCAAGTTCCTTTGAGTATAGACAGCTGGCTACTCACGGGCTATGCGATCCAGCAAGCGCTCGCGAGCCCTCACTTCATGGAGGTTGTCCGCCCCGGGTCATCTCAGCATATCGATGATACGCTGGATGCGTGGTGTCTATGGAACCACCTGTGTGTCGCTCATCTTCAGTAAGTCCCCAAGAGTCCTCTTACGAGATATCTGCTGACATTAGTACAGATACTGCGTTGGAACTCGCAGACATTCACTACTGACTCAGGCACAAGTTGACCAGTGTGTCAATTTCGTCAAGTCGAATGAGGTGAATAACTATGAAGCGAGGATGGGAGCAGAAGTTCAGCTTTACTGGATAATTTACAACAAATGTGGAATTGCTCAGGTTGACCTTGCTGGAACGAAACACGCGCTCCAAGCATGGCAACAGGACTGGATGGTCCTTTTCCGTAAGTATATTCTCGATGTACTAGAATATTAATGTTGACATGATACAGACGAGCCCAGATCCCAGTTTCTACAAATGGGCTTCCACTTCGCCCACCTACTGGCTCATTGCCAGTCCCTCAAATCACCCAAATCAGTCATGCACAGCTCCGTTCTCAAAGAAATGATAAAACATTCAAAAATCATCATCAATCTAGCCATCGACACAACCGACGATCGGACTCGCCATTTAACGGATCACATTTATCACATCCTCAGTTTCTCTGCACTAACTCTATGTCGAATCGTTCACACATACGAGTCCAAACTACGAGCAGCTAATTATGACACTACCGAGTTGGACAATATAGTATTCAAGCTTATAACCTGGTTCAAGACGATTGGGCTGCCTTGTCACGCTGCGCATATTCTAGGCGATATTGTGCATGCACAGTTCCAAAAGCTTCGCCCAGAGTTCCAACCTTCAACGCCACTTGTTTCCGGGGCATTATCTGAGAATCCTGGTACTGATTATAATTCCGAAGAGTTATTGTTACCGCCTGACCTCTCTTTCTTATACCCGAATTTTATAGGTTCAGAGATGTTTGATGCGGATGGTGGGTTGGAGTCTTGGCCCGAATGGGCGCAGGTTCATTCAGATACAGACGCGTCTGTATAATAATATCTAGAAAATACCTGAATATGAAGTTATTAAGTACTTGTCACCAGAGGAATCGTAAATTGTCCATGCACTATGCACTAAGATGGCCGTGTAACAGGCAGCAGCCAACAAGTGACACGGATATTTTCCGCTCCGTTCCGCCATCAATTTCTGCCCATTGAATCCATCATGATTATCACTCTGCTCTTTCAACGCATTGCAACACCACCACCAAAATGGACCGGCTAGCACCAGAGATCATATCAAATATAATTCAACACCTTCTGCCAGATGAGTACTTCTCGCCAGCAAAATTCTACGACGAAACCAGGCCTCCAATCCACTGTCTAGCACCTTTAGCAGCATTAGCTCACCGATGGCAACCTCTCATCGAAGAGGCATCCTTCCGCGAGCTCAAGTTGAACTCAGAATCGGTCTTGTATGCGATTGAGAACAAAATTTTAAACCCCAGGCGTCTTTCATATCTCCGCCGGGTAGATTACTCGTTTCCACCACCAGATGAAGAACACCCTCCAACGACAGGACCCGAAGTTGACTCGGGCTTTCTGCCTCTTCTTCGACTACTAGCTCAAATACCTTTGCAAGAGGAGCCACTGGTAGACTTGAACGTGACCGTACCCTGGGCTAAGAGAGGACCCAGTTATCTCGATAAACTGGAAGATCATGTCGAGGACAATTTTGAGGAGTTGAATTCATGTCTCCCAGAAGTGCCCATGATACGAAGTTTCTACTTATCTCGCGGATTTGGTCGCTTTTTCTACTCCCCGCGCTCTTTTTGCTTGGTAGCGGGTAAAATGTCACGTCTGGGGGCGCTTACTCTGCGCCTGATGTCTGAGAGAGTACCTGAGATTGTTTTGAAGGAAAGAAATGGTAAGTTCAACTCAACTCTGCTTAAGATGTTGGCTGTTTCTCACATCAAGACTTGCTAGAACTCGCACAATCATTGAATGATTTGCCTTCGTCCATCCATCAGTTCGACCTCAATTACTTTGTTAATCCACGCTTGCTCTTGGATGCCATGGCTCTTGAGCCGACAACAGAAGATATTCTGAGTCGAGAACTATGCAAATTCTCGCAAAGAGAGGGCCTGAAAGATTTCTCATTTGGGGGGAGCATCGAGCCTACAATCTTCTGGCCACTCGAGTCAGATACAGATGAAGGGCCTCACTGGCCAAGTCTCAAAGCTTTCGAACTCACGCCATCTGACGTATCGCCATCAGGGAAGCGGCTTGTCGTCCGCAACGTATGGCGATCACCAGATATCTGGCATCCTATGTTTCCTGTCGACGATGTGGCGAATGAATATTTTACGGCGGCTGCGCGATGTCTATCACGCATGCCCAAGGCGGAATACCTCTCCATAGAGCTGAGAGACTCATGGTCCACGACTCTCGTTTTCTGCACCGGATATCCCAACGACCCTGATGAGCCGATTTTGAGACTCTCGGGAGGAGGGGGAGCTAAGATTTCAGAGGAGACTGAGAAGGAATGGCGGAAGACAGCGGAGATTCATAACCTGAAGTTTTCCATGGAAGTTGATGAGGAGGAGGATTAGGGAATGGACATGGAAAGCTAGGGGTGGCTGGATACTGAATGCAAATAGTCGTAAGCTTAACTAGATTTGTTGATACTGCTGTAATTAAAACTGCGTTACCTCGACTAATGCACCATAATATTGCCAACGATACTTTAAATCTCACTTCTAGTCTCTTCTGAAGCAACTTGAAACTTTTCCTCGACACCAGCATCACCATTGTCAAAGAGTCGGTACAGCAACTTCCAGACCAGAATAACAACAGCGGCAGCAATAGCACAGCCAGCAGCAATACTCAGTCCGCGAGTATACCTAGGTGCATCTGGCCAGAATTAGCTTGGAACTTGGACAAAACGGGGTTTATGTATACCTTGAGTTCTAAAAAGTTGGTTACCCGGAAAGTTGGCAAGCTGGATACTCATCACATAAGCGGCCAGGGCAACAGGTCTTTTGTAGTCCTGCATCTTCGTTGTGAGCCATGCAGCACTGATGGCCTGCACACAGCCCATTCCCATCTGTGTCCAGACTACTCCACCGTACAAAGTCCACTTCGATACGCCATTTGGTGCAAGGGCTAGCCAAAGCAGACCGGCAGCTCCCCAGAGGTAGCCAAGGGCAATGTGGAACCCACGCTCACGGAAGTGATCACTGCTAAATGCCAAAGTGACTGACCAAATCAAGGCACAGACACTACCAACTGAGTTGAGACCATTGGCTTGAAGGGAGGTGAAGCCCAAAGACTTGATGATGGAGGGTGCGTATGTGTTCATCGGAGAGATCATGACCATGGAAAGAAGACCAGCGACGAGATGGCCGTACAATCTCCAGTCAGTGAAGGTGTCGACGATATGTGACAGCAGAACTGGTTGACCGTATCGGAGGGCTTTGGTAGGATCGTTGCGGATGACTCGGGTGACGATGATGGAAGCTTCACGCTCGGTGAAGATGTTGAATGATTTGCCAAAGAAGGTCTTTGGCTTCGCCGCATTGTGAGGGAAGTATAGGTATGCGAGAACTCCGAGGCAGCAGGTCAAAACACCCTCTATACGTCGTTACTCGTTAGTGCGTGCTAGCCTTGGGGACAGAGTCTAAGACTTACCAATAAGGAACAGCCATTGCCATCCGTGAAGGCCGCCTCGGCCACGAAGGGAAAGGAGACCAATAGACAAAGGCCCACCAAGAGCACCAGCAAAGCTGTTGGAAGCCCAGAAGATAGCATATCGTAGAGCAAGCTCTTGGTTCGTATAGTATCGCGAGATGTAAAGAGCAAAACCGGGGATGTAGCCACCTTCGAGAGCACCAATGAAGAATCGAGCAGCACATAAACCGTGTGCATTCTTCAAGAAGATTTGAGACCAAGTAGCAATACCCCAGAGGAACATGGTGATGGGAAGAAATCTCTCAGGGCCCATGTATTTGCTGATCATATTGAAGGGTAGCTCTGTAATGATGAAGCCAACTGTGAAGAGAGTTTGGGCTAAGTTGATGTCTGAGTTATCGATGTTGATGTCTGTTCGAAGCGTGTCGGTTAGGGCATTGCCGATGTTGGTACGATCGAATTGGAGGAAGCAGAAACAAAGAACGATAAAGGGCAAGATGAAGAAGTCAACTTTGAGCAAAGCTCTCCTGGTTTCCCCAGACTCAATGGTAAGGGTAGGATCATAGCCCGGAACATGGATAGCCTCATCCTGAATAACATCGCCATCATGTTCCGAAGGCTTAGACTGCACCGGGTGGCTCTTTTCAGAAAAGGAACTCATTGTAACAAGATGTTAACTGTCAAGACTAGCAATCTTGGAGCTCGAAGCAATGGTGATTTCTAACATGATGGTATCGAACAATGCTACACTCTATATACTACCTCCCTGCCAAAGCAACAATGATGTCCTGATAGGCGATATGCCTAGGTCTGTGTGGTGTTGAAGATACCATGGCGACGATAATGGCGTGCTGGATTGGGTTAACCTATTGGAGGACATGATAAGATGAGATGGCGCCGGCGGGGATAAGGAGGGACCGTCGGATCGTTATCAGCCGGCGGCATCCCGACGGCACCCCGCAGGCTTACCGTCGGGATACCGCAGGGTCGATGTTTTTGCAATATCACGCCAATATTTATCTCAAGATATCATTTTGCAAAGAGAGAATTGTCTACAAGTACAAGGCAAAGTCCAGAGTGTTGGTAACGTCTTCAAATCGGATGATCAAGCAAAACGATCTCTCAACACGTCTTGGAAACCGTCACCAAGCAAGACCCAATTCGACAATTATCACCAACAGAAAGACAGCAGATTAAGCCCCTGCCATGGAACAAAACACACTAAAAAGACGTGGCGTCGGCCTCACAGGCGTCGACAAGGATAAGTCCTTCGGCGGCTACACTCTTTTCTGCCCCCTGACCAGCGACACAGCTCACCTGGTTGACATTGACGGCAAAGAAGTCCACTCATGGAAACTCCCCGGCAGAATCGGTCGTCATGCTAGAATTCTGCCCAATGGAAACCTTGCTGTCAACACTCTTCGAACAACTGAGCTTACCACCAAAGATGGGGGTCCTTTCCCCTTTCCATTCTTCAATAAATATGGCGGTGGAGTGATGAGTGAGCTTGATCCCGATGGCAAGGTAGTCCGTCAGTTCACAGATGATCTTGGACATCATGATCAGTATCACTACGGTGATGGCCGCTTTTTGTATACCGGTCTTGAGGCGCTGTCTCTTGAGGACTCAGCGAAAGTTATCGGCGGTGTCCCTGGGACCGAAATAGACGGCATCACTTACGCCGACACCATCAATGAAGTTGACGAGCAGGGAAACCTCGTCTGGCAATGGAAAGTCTCAGAGCGCCTCCCGCGAGACGAATACCCTCTTCAAGCTCACTACACAAGAGAACACTACCCACTTATCAACTCCGTCATCCCCATGCACGACGGAAAACATATCCTCGCTTCTCTCCGATCAGTATCAGCCGTTATAATCATCGAGAGATCCACCGGCAACATCGTCTGGAAGCTCGGCTCAGAAGTACTAGCACAACAACACAACGCTACTGAACTAGACAACGGCAACATTCTCATCTTCGACAATGGAGCTTTCCGCAACGGTGAATCTATCACTTACACCCGTGCCATTGAGGTTGATAGACAAACGAAGAACATCGTCTGGGAGTACAGAGACCGCTCGCAGATGCATAACTTCTTCACTCCATTTATGGGCAGTGCGCAGAGATTATCGAATGGAAACACGTTACTGTGCGAGAGTGCTTTTGGAAGGCTGTTTGAGGTTACGAAAGACGGATATGTTTGCTGGGAGTTTATCAACCCCCATTTCGCGCCGTATCCTGATCAAGCTACAGCGAAGATATTCCCTGGGGAGTCGAATGCGCTGTTTAGAGCATATAGGTATTCTTTGGAGGAGATTCCTTGGTTGAAGAAGAAGTTGGCTGGAACTGATGGAGAAGGGCAGGCTTCTGGAATAATGGGAAGCATGTGTAAGCAGCAGTAGCCTGAAACATAAAGCAGTATATGCAGGAATTGCAAACATTAGTATACTACAATCAAGTCTCCCATTTTATATCGGCATGCTAGGACTTGCGAGAAAAAAAGACCTGGATGTTTCCCTCCTCACTGGGGGAAGTCTGTTCCCTTCAGCAACCTGTTTAAAGCAATAGTCAATGGATATCCCTGGTATCTCACTGAGTGACCACTAAACCGTTTATACAGTATGGTTGCATCGGCTGCAGTATCCTGCATCGGATCGGATCTGGGCAGTCACCTGTGGGGTTCCGATGGTTGTGGGGTAGACCAGTCTCCCCCCACACTTCACCTCGGCAGAGTCGAGAGAATCGAGACAACCTAGTTCGCATTAGAGACAGTAACTACTTATTATGAACTGAATCTCTTCCTATTTACTTCTCGATTTATATATTTATGGCTGGCAGAGACCAAAAACACTTAACAGTCTTGAAGAAAAAAACTAAAAGTGTGGTAGGCCATGCAAGCAACGTATGTAATTCCGTACTTGCCGTATCCGTATAGACTGCTATGCTTTGCAGCATGGATGAGAAAGTTAAAAGGTATATATCATGAAGGATAAGGGAAGGAAATTAAAGTCCTGTAGTTAAAAGAGGCCACAGTGGTCATGCTCATCGCGCAATGCCCTGTGTACAGACTGTAGTTAGATTCAGCAGTCAGCCGAGTCAGCCCCGTCACCAGGTTCTCCAGAGGTGGCCGCGTCTAGTCAAATTTAAAACAGATATCGATCTGCCTTAATAGGTTCGCTTCCTTTAGCGTATCTTGGGGAATTCCAACCCCGCAATCTGGGTCGCCCGTAAATCCCGTTGCAATGACTTAAATATTATTCGTCCCCAGATGTCTCGACTGTTCTTGTACTCTCTAGTCTCTACCTCTTCTTACCACACCTACGTGAACGATGCCTTCTCGTAAACTCAAAGACAGCGAGCGCCGTAGATGCGCCAATGCCTGCTACACTTGCAAGCGTCGCAAAGAGCGATGTGACGGCCGTCAGCCGTGTGGCCGCTGCATCACCCGCGGGGTGGATTCTGAATGTAGTTTCACCCCTTCTCCGACAACAAAGCGCAGAGTTCGGAGCGCCCGACCTCCTATATCTGGTGTAGACAACTTGCAGGGCTCTATATCGCCAAGTGTCTCCTCATCTATCCAAGTCTTTGACCAGACTCCACCTCAGCTTAGCAACCAGGCGGGACATGGTTCACACAAAGACCATGTAGATCATCCACAGCTTTCTACGCTGATACAAGACGGCCATGGGAAATTCGTCTTCATTGGTGACGCAGCCAACCTGTCCTTCCTACAGATTATCCGACGTCTAGTACGCGACTCGCTCGGTCCTTGTGCATTCACGGAAGATGCTCTGCAACATCTTATGATTGAGGCTAAGCCGTCGGATAGCTCCACGTGGTTCGTAAACATCATGGATGACACACCAGTCATGCCAGAAGAGGAGGAGGCTCGCTATCTAGTTTCCTGGTTCTTCCGTTCAACCAGTTGCGTACTCAACCTCTTCGAAGAAGGAGAAATCAGCGAGTCAATGACGTCTTGGTATCAGAGGTGCTCTGGTGAACCTGAGGACAAAGCTTCAGTGGCAGTCTTCTTTCTCATATTTGCAATTGGCGCACAGACATGTCCCGAGAATAGGGACCAGGAAGCAGAACAGTATTTTAATTATGGACGCTTCCTCACCGCATCCATTATCATGGACGACATTAGCATATCCGCCGTCCAATCCAACATTCTTATTACTATGTACCTACTTGGTGCATCACGACGGAACGCTGCATTCATGTACCTCGGCAGTGCAGTGCGCGCGGCGTATGCACTGGGCATTCAGCGTCATGATGTCAACAAGCATTTCAAGCAGTCCGAGTATCTTCTGCGAGAGAGGCTGTGGAAAGTTCTGCGTGTCCTAGATCTCTTTATGAGTGCATCACTTGGTCGTCCGCCATCCACACACGAAACTCGGAACACGGGTACCGACGAGAATTACTCGGCTTCTAATGATCTCTGCGCTATCTTTGAAGATATTCTTACCAACATCTACTCCCCGCAAAAAGTCTCAAACACGCATTTGGAGCGAATCAGTGAACACCATCGGCAATGGGCGAATAAGTTTCCTCTAGGTCTGGCTACGGATAGTATCAAACCATCGAAATTCATTGATGAAGCCGACGGGAAGGAAGCGCCGAATATCGGTCTATGCCACCTCAAAGAGGCTTATTACTGGACAATCATGCTACTTGCTCGGCCGTCCTTGACGAAAAGCGCTTCCAGGCATATGTGCAAAGCTAGCCAGGACATGAGTCAATGGGAGCCTCCGACTGCTGCAACTGAGCCAGATCAAATCCTCGCTTTCTCATGTGTCGACTCTGCTGTCAGAACAGTTGATCTCCTGAAAGTAATGGGCGACAACCGAGAAATCCCAAAGCGTCTCCCATTTGTCGTTAATTCTCTGTTTGTTGCAGCGTTGGTCCTCGGAACGGCCTACTTCAATGACTTGGATCATATCTTCCCCCTCGAAAAAAGCATGATCGGCGTACGATCCCTGATGGCCAGGTTCAGTACTCATGATCCTGTCGCCAAGGGTGCACTGCAAACTATCGATAACCTCCAAACAGTTTGCAACATATACGTCGATGAGCGAGCACGTCGGAAGATGGAGAGACAGAGCCTCCTTGTGCGAAACCTCTTTGGTACTGTCCACGATGGATCTAGGCCACCGACTCCGAATCAACACGACAAAGCAAAGGCAACATCTGTCAGCGTTTTTAGCCAGAGTGAGGAAATTCTTGATACGTGGTCCTTTGACGAATCTGTTGGACACATGGATGGGGAGCTGATGGGAATGCTGCCGCATGAAGCGCTAGAGGCATTTTCACTTCCCACGCCTACGACCATTACTTTCGACTCATTTGATGCTAGCTTTCCTCTGTTCTCGACTGTAGATGTATGTAGTCTTGAGGTTGAAGGAAACATGGGGACAAGTAATTTGGCGTTTGGGCTGTGATATATGTAATCAGAAGGTCTTCTATCTGAGCCGATAAATTGAATGTGCACTACATATGGTTGACATGTCAAAAGGGGCGCCAGGTAACTGTGAGATATGTACGCATACATACACGCATGCTAAACTAGTTACTACCTTTGATGGCCCAGTTGATCCCGCTTATTAACTCGTTCAAGAACAACCGTGTCTCGGGTAGAGATGGGACTATCCAGAAACAATGAGGCATATTGCCATAATGGTTGGTCTTCCTAGCAACGCCCGCCGAGGAGAGGCTATCAATAAGAACTTTCCCGTCATCTCGTAGTGCGTCCATGCCACAGGTCACGACATATGCCCGAGGGAACGCCTTCAGACATCTTTCATCCAGCATTGGAAAGTAGCTCTTGTCATCGGGATTGATACCCGAGTTGTCAAACATCTGCAGAAGTGATTCCTGATCGACTATGGGCACATTTTCTTTGTTCTCCTCGTAGGACGAGTGTTTCGCCTGGAACTTTGCTGGGATGTTTCGTGGGTGGAATGCTACTGGACATAGTGCAACGACTCCAGTGATAGCATCAGTGGGAAGACTGGTTTGACCGAGGACTACTTTTCGGGCAACTGCAAGGGCAAGACAGCCGCCAGCTGATGTGCCGATGGTGAACATATTAGAGGGATTGCCGCCAATACTATCGGCGTTGTTGAAAGCCTATCGAATCAGAACTGTCAGCAAGAGGTCTTGGTGAACGTATCAATAGGCTGAGATACTGATACCCGACTTACCCATTCGTAAAGAGTCACAGCGTCCTCCAAATGCGCCGGGGCATTGTGTTCAGGAGATAACCGATAACCAACGCTCAGAATAACCACACTGGCCTTGAGTGCGATATATCTACAAAAGCCATTCTCGGAGTCAAGGTTCCCTAAAACAAAACCGCCAGAGTGATAGAAGATACCAATGGGCAAGTTCTTGGCTTCGGAGTTGAGAGGCATGTAGCTCCGATATGCCACTCCGCCTACTTCTCCATCACTGATCTTCAACTTATTTTCTGGAAATGGAGGAGCTTTAGTTGCAAGGAGAGAGCCGAGACCGCTGAATTGCTCTCTCATTTCTTCCGCGGAGCCCTTTAGGACTGGGCGAACGCCACCTAGAGACTCTTCAAACTGTACGGGTTAGTGTCCGTGACAGCTTAGGTATCATGGAAGCCTACCTTGAGCCATGAGCCAGCGTAAGAAGACATGATTTTGTATTAAATTTTGTCGACTTTTATGGATTAGACGTAAATTCCGTATTGAAGACAAGCTTAGGATTGCAGCAGTCCGGACGGCGCACTATCTCCTCTCGTGAGCGATCAGACGACGGTAACAGTTGTGGAAGAAGCCTTTTTAATAGTATTTGGGAGGCCAAAATCGGCTTCTTGCTATTTCTTCGGAAGTTTGTCAAGTGTCCCGCGGAACAGAACCTTCAGGAGGTTCCTCGGGTATAAAGCCCAGATACCGATGGCCAACAGCACATCCGAGCCGAAGAACGATGGATCCTGGGATATATTAGTCGGATATATTTATTCCCTGTTTGATCAGACTTGGAAGTTAGTGTTGGCGTACTAGGTATTTTTGGCGGCCGAAGCTCAGACTACCTGGTCTGGGGTTGTTCCGATGCTTTCGGAGACTCTTGATTTTGTGATACTTCCGAAAACTGACAACGGAAGTGATCATAAGGGACAAGAATAGTTTATATATAGCTTCGATTCACATAAATCTTGAGCGCATCAGTAAATCAGTGTTTTACTTAAACATTGACAGTCTACCAGAACTTGACTTGAACCAAGCATTCTGATCCCACTGTCGACCAAGGGCCTTTCTTTGATCAATCCATCTCAAATCCATTGCATACGAAAGACTTCGTCATGACGGTCAACACAACAGCTTTAGACGCACTCATCGTCGGCGGCGGTTTCGGTGGCGTCTACCAACTCAAGCGCCTTCGCGAAGAGGGCTACAATGTCAAACTCGTCGACATGGCATCCAACTACGCAGGCGTATGGTTCTGGAACCGATATCCAGGCGCTCGGGTTGATAGTGCCATACCTCACTATGAATACTCTGACCCCGAGCTATGGCGTGACTGGAACTGGACACAACGCTTCCCCGGCAGCGCGGAGCTGAGAGAGTACTTCTCATACGTCGCTGAGAAATGGGATCTCCGCAAGGACACTTTCTTCAACACATATATCTCCAAAGCTGTTTGGGATGAGGAGGCGAATAGTTGGCAAATCGAGAGTAAGGATGGCAAGAAATTCGTTGCGCGATACTTATTCTTGAACACTGGCTTCGCAGCCAAGCGTCACACGCCCGACTGGAAGGGTATCGACAAGTTTAACGGTCTCTGGATCCATCCTTCATACTGGCCTGAAAAGGAACCTGATCTGAAGGGCAAGAAGATTGCAGTCATTGGAACAGGTTCCACTGGCGTCCAGCTTGCACAAGAGCTTAGCCAGGTTGCGAGCGAGTTCGTGCTGTTCCAACGAACGCCCAACATGGCACTGCCCATGAAACAGATTGAATATTCTCGAAACGACAAGTCAATTACAGAAGAGCATTACAACGAGGTCTTCAAAGGTCGACATGCTAGCTTTGGCGGATTTGACTTTAACTTTTATCCCCGCGACACTTTTAGCGATAATCCCGAGACGCGTCGGGCAGTATATGAAGAACTTTGGAGCCATGGTGATTTCAAGTTCTGGCTTGCGAACTACCAAGATATGATCTTTCGAGAGGACGCCAATGCAGAAGCCTACAAGTTCTGGAAATCCAAGGTTCGATCTCGCGTCAAGGATCCCCGTTGCCAGGAGATTCTAGCCCCAGAGAAACAACCATATAGTTTCGGCTGCAAGCGGATTTCACTTGAGAATGGTTTCTACGAGATCTTCAACCAGTCCAACGTTTCCTTGGTAGACGTCAACGCCACGCCAGTCGTCGAAGTCACAGAACGTGGTATAAAGACATCTGAAAAAGAGTGGGAGTTCGACGTCGTAGTCTGCGCAACGGGTTTCGATGCCATCACTGGTGGTTTAAAGGATATCAACATACAAGGCGTTTCGGGTGTGAAACTCGCTGATAAGTGGGAATATGGCGCGAAAACGTATCTTGGCATGGCTGTTGCTGGGTTTCCGAATATGTTCTTTACATATGGACCTCAAGCACCGACGGCTTTGTGCAATGGTCCGACATGCGCTGAGTCTCAGGGCGAGTTCATTGTCAAGGTTATGAAATACATGTCGACACATGGCCGTCATAAGATTGATGCGTGTGAAGACGCGGAGGCAGATTGGGGAGCCAATGTCCAGAACATTGCAAATGCTTCCCTTTTGCCCAACACCAAGTCGGTATGTTAAACCCATTTTCGTGGATGAAATCCAGATAGCTAATTTGGTTTAGTGGTATATGGGAGATAATATCCCAGGCAAGCCTCGCGAATGCTTGATCTATCTTGGTGGCGTTCCGACTTATACCAAGACGCTGAAAGAATGTACTGAGAATGGCTTCAAAGGTTTTCAGCTGAAATAGGCCTTGAGAGTTCATCAATAGTCATGAAGATAATGAGAGCTACGACAGTGGAGTCATTGCAGGAATATGAATACAACTGGAGCCGAGACTTTCATCCTATCAGGAAGCATAAAGGCGCAGTGGCAGAGTGGTCTAATGCGATAGACTAGAAATCTATTCTCTTCGGAGGCGTCTGTTCGAATCAGGCCTGCGTCGCTCCAGATATTTATCTTTTGTTAGTAGGGTAAATGAATTTTTGCTATTGTCTTAAAGAATTCACTATGTAGAAGAATATCTGTGACTCTTCGTGAAGCTCTCAGTTTGTTGGCGGAGTATCTAGCACAGAGGTGATTGGCCGCTAACTGTATGCTTGGCTATCAATATAGGGAAACATCTTGATTAATCAACAGACTCTTTTTTGATTTCAGATAGAGGACGGGAATACCCAGTCCTGGTATTTGTCACTTTAGGTTTGATGTTTCGACCTCGATTACCCTCCCATCTTCCTAAGTCCTCTCTCGTAACTAACATTACTCAGACCCCCTACCACATACGACCAAAGCTCGTAGAGAATACGGGGTCCCGTCCGCTCCCCCATCGTCAAGCTGCGAAGCGCCAGAT
>JAAOAS010000335.1:0-21973 GCA_013396035.1 Fusarium pseudocircinatum
ACCCGAGTACCGTGACGAAGGTAAGGCAATATCCAAACAGCAGAATAAACATACTCCAGGAACCTTGATGGTGACTGACATTCATAGTTTCCATCACACTCTCGATAAGCGACCCCCCGCCCAGCTTCTCATTTCCAACTCGTCGCATCTTTCTCAGCAAGAAGAATCCGACCATCGAGATCGGCCGAACTTCCAGAAGAAATGGAGCTTTTGAAGCTGCCAAGAGCAATACTTGGTTCGATTCGCCCGTCATGTCTCGAAAGCATGCACTCTTCACCCTTGACGCCGACAAACAGGTAAGGTTTATTGAGGCAAACTCTCCAGTAACTTTGTGTTAACTGTTCACCTAGAAGCTTTATGTCAAGGACACGGGTTCTCTCCATGGGACCTATAAAAATGACGTCCGCCTCGAGACGAATGTGAACCACGAAGTGATCAGTGGTGACAAGCTCAAGTTTGGTGCTTTCATTGAACGACCCCAGGATAAACACTACCCTTGCGCTATGCTAGTCCGTCAGACATACGGCTCCATCAAGTATGTCATCCTTCAATATCTCCTGTCCTTTTGCTAATTATCCCAGCCCCGAACTGCGCGGCAATAGCTTCCGCGTTCCTGAGGATAGCGATATTGAATCTCTAATCAGTGACGAAGACCAAGTGAACAATAGCTACGAGATGTTGCGCACCAACAAGTTTCTCCCTGGTATAGTGGCTACTTCATCTTTAGGTCATGGTCCGATCGACTTGACAATGGATGATCAATATCCTCTTTCCGATGTTAGGAATGGAACTGAGATTTTGGACAACTGTCCTCATATTCAAGAGATACCTCTCGCCAAGCTGCCAGAACCTGTTTCCGTCTTGGGCCCCGAGTTCTCCGACCTTGAGGAAGAGCCTGAAGAAGCGGAAAACGACTTGTCACCAAACTCGATGGACACAGACGACTCATATGGTGGCATTTCTGAAGAATGCCAGAGCGTCGACTATGCAATGTCATCCGTTGCAGAGGACTCTATTGTCGATGAAGAAGAAGACTTTGAAGAGCATGACGAGTTTGAAGAAGAGCAAGGTATGTTCATGGGGTACAGTGCTCTGGACCATTTTGACCATCTTCCAGTCCGCACTCAGGAACCTGCCCCTCAAGCCAACGGTCACATTGAAGAGGCTACTGCCATGACATTTGTAATGAGCGAGAACCCCGAAAAGACCCCTGCGCAGCCCTTGATCAACCCTTCAAGCACCCAGACCCCGGATGCTTCTCAAAAACTTGATAGTGCCAACCTCACCCAGTTGGACAAAAGCCACTATCCATGGAAATCAGACCTTCCTCCAATGATGTCGATTAATGGCACGTCGTCCTTGAAGCTTCCACCAATTTCAGAAGCAGTCTTCGACAAATACAACCATGAGACGATCACACACTCTACCGCCGAGGTTGTCGGCAGAAAGCATGGGAAGTACGAGTTCTTTGCTGCTAGAGAAGCCAACGCTGCAGCTGCCCGCGCACAACCCCAAGCTCGACCCATAAGCCCCGTCCATCAGGCACCAGTCCAGGAACACTATCTCTTGCGGGCAGGGATGGAAAACAAAATCCACGGGCACTCAGAAGATGAACTCCAGTCGCCCACAGATGAAACTCAACCTCGCGCTTCCGATTTGGTATCTTCTGGTCTTAGATATCTGGCAACGCCCCCTGAGCACATCGATACCACCGTACTATCTGTGGAGCCAGAGTTGGACGACTCATCCGCCTGGGCTTTCCAAGAGAGCAAGAAATCATTTGGCGTCGAAGTCACAACCGAGACAATTGAGAAGACGGTGGCTCAAGAGAATGATACCGATGTTGTCGAAGACGGTGATGCCCAGGCAGCTAAAGCTTTGGAAGCAGCTGAACTGGCCAAACCAGTCGAAGCCGTGGAGCCAGCAAAACCGGTCGAAGCCGTGGCAGCTGAACCTGTGAAGACTCCAGTACCAGAATCCACTGCAACCAAGAGAAAGGCCAACGAAATTTCTCAGCTTACCCCTGAAGAACAAATGTATGACGACCGCCAATCTCGTCCACAGGTGCAGTGCCGAGAGGTGCAGCCAAGTGCAAGGCCTCGCCACATTGCAGCGTTGGGAACTCCACCAAGCAAGCGTCTTCGTCGTATGGCAGAAGCAGTTGGGTATGTCGCCCTTGGAGGAGCCGCTGTCATGTCGGTGCTTATTGCTACGGCGCCTGCTCTGTAATTTACAGACAGTACACGCCAGTGACTTATGAAACTTTATTGGAGTTTAAGATCCGGAATCAAGGACAGGGAGTCGGTTGTTTACTTTAGTCTATCTTTTGCTTTTCCACTTGCTGGCTTGAGGAACCAAAGGCATGTCAGGGGGTATTTTAGTCGTATTCATGAATCTACAAGTTTCCTTCCACAACTAGCAAGCAGACCGTTCTCGTGTGAAGTATGATAAATGTCATCCATCAGAAATGTATTAAACTTGATCCCTTCTCGGGTTACCGCTTCTCTGCACCAAACGCCAGACCAAATTGCCCAAGTAAGCTTTCCAGGATTCCGCCCATCATTGACAAATTCTCATTACTGTACGCCTCCATTCATCAAGCTTTCAAGCTCCCAAGGACTCAACGTGCTTCTACGTCGCGATGCACTCTTGCTCATTCGGCGTTCACGGCGTCGTTTTTCAGGCTTCAGCTGATCATCAGCCGGTACTGGGTCCCTCTTTACAGGGTCGACATTCTCAAAATCATTCCCCTTTTCGGTTTCGTTTGTAGATTCGGTAGCCTTGTCAGGCTGAGATGAAGTCATGGTTGGTTTCTTGACTCCACGAGTTCCACGGGCAGCTCGAAGCTTGGCTCGAACACGAGCAGCATCAGCCTCGCGCTCTGAAGCGGCCAGTTTGGCGGCAATAGTCGCCATAGTGAGAGGACTTTGCTGAGGAGCGGGATCGATGTTTCGTGGGAGGGGGAGACGTGATGCTGTTCTACGAGGGGAACGGTTGGGTGATGTTTGAGTCTCGCTTTGGTCGTCGCTGCTGCGGTGGGAGCTTTGGTGTCGGGGAGTAGACATTTTCATCTCGTTAACCTGAGGAGCAGTTTCCGGTGACTTGACGAGGAGGACTTCGTCGAGTGAAGAAGAAGACGAGACGCGATCGCGAGGTTCTTGATCATATCTAAGAGAAACAGAGCCTCCTTCTGCAGCAAGGTCCCATGTGTTTTCCTCCACAATAGTGGTGAAGTCTCCCTTGCCATGTTTGCGTGGTTGAGAGCCTCGGTTTCCCGCTGATGCAGAATCTTTCAAGGGGCTGAGCTGGGGAGGCTCTGGTAGTGGCGATGAGTCTGGGTCTGGGTGGTAGAGGGGAGCTGCCGTGGACTGTTGAAGGATTTGCACATTAGGCTCCTCAACGTCATAGTCGTCGATTGGTATGTTTTCGTCGTAATCGGATTCGATATCACTTTCCCGGTCAACCTCATCCTCGGGCTCTGACTCTGGGACGAGTTGTACACGAGGGGAGCAGCGCGAAGGGCATGGCGAGTCGATAACATCCATCTCATCCTCGGGTTCCTCAGCAACCGCAGAAAGTCTGAGAGCAGATGCGTGCCTTGTCTCCTCTACATCTCGTACCCTTACTGGACTAAGACGCAGTCCCATCTGAAGCTCTTCGTCGCAAATTGGCCGTCCATTAGCGGCCATACGCTTCCTCCAGCCATCGATCAGGTGAACCGCCTCTGTCCAGCGACTTTCCATCTTGACCCAACCATCCTTGAGGCGGCTGATCTCCTCTTCTCGAACCATGACCTCTTCGATTGGCACGAACGAGGGGTTCGTTAGGATAGTTCGCATGTGTTCCAGCACAGAGTCCAGCTCCGAAGCCATGTCCTGCCACCCTTGCTGCTGAATAACAAGGTTATCCTGGTTCTCGTTGTTCCACCCACTCATGTCCCGCAGTTGCTGCATCGTCTTGCGCATTACGGAAAGAATAGCTTCGTTTTCTTCACTCAGGTTCTGAGCCAGGTTGGCCAAAAATGCATTGGTTTCGTTGCGCAGATCATAATCATCTGCTGCTGTGGTGCCTCCGCGACCTGTCGACTTTTCCTCGCCAACATCGCCTGTGACGAGGATTGAGGTTACGCTGGGGTTTGCTCGGGATCCTCGCGCACGTCCAGCTTCGGCGAGCTGTTTCTTCAAGGTATCGATTTGGCGGTCTCGTCTACGCACGTCTGTTGCGCATGCAGCTCGTGCCTGGGCGACCAGTCCCTTTGTGCGGGCGACTTCCTCCTTCAAACCGCGTATGGCGGCGTCTGCCGACTTCATCTGTGTTTTGAGAGCAGCCTCTGAAGCTTCTGCAATGTCCAGCTTCCTCTTGACTTCGGTGTGTTTCTCTGTGAGTCGCGCAATGTCGTTGGTATGTTTGAGGTTATCGGCGCGTAGGGTACGCATGGTAGTTGAGAGGGATTCGCGATGTTCTGCATCACGCTGTGACTGTTAGTTGTATCAAGACATATGAGAGCTAACGTACATCTCGTCGGAGTATTAGATCGTTTAGGACGCTCACGATCCGTCCCATGGTAGCTCCAGCTTCGTCGCCATTGAAGGCCGCGCCGGCGAAATCAATACTCTGGCCATCACGAAGCAAACCTCTAGATAGAAGCTGATTGTTGATATACAGCGACGCTGTACGAAGATTATCGGTATCGATCATTGTGAGAGGTGAGCGAGTCCAAAGTTGATACACATATCCTCGAATCTTGCAGAGATTGACTTTTTCTCATCAATTTCCTGCACAAAGGTACTAGTACTATCTCTCCTGTATAAGTGTACAAGCTTGTGGTCCCTTTAATTGTTTTGGTGGGGAGAGCTGGTTGCTATGTGGGGGAGCAAAGTAAACAATGCGTCTGCCAATGAGATCCCTGTAAAAGTGAGGCGGGCCTGAACGAGAGACCTGCCAGGGTCATCCTTTTGACAAGACAGCGCTCGACAGGTGGCAATGCAGATGATCAAGTTTTTTCTGTTTTTGGGTCAAAAGTGAGGATTTTGGTGTTTGCTGGTGAGGGTCGTTGTCTGGGTCGACAGTCCCACCTGTTAAACTAGAAAGCCTCGATGAGGATGCTGATGGGTCGAAATTGGGCATGTTTACCAACCTGATTAAGGTATGCATGAGGGGAAAGATGTGGTCAGAAAACGGCCAAATGTCATAGGAATGGTGTTGTGCATTGTTTCCAGGGACAACTTGACATTGAAGCAGACATAGCTGCTGGCACATGCACCGTCAACTCGAAGTTTCAGTCTGAAACTTGTTCAAGCCCTGAAGCCGCACTGATTCTATATTTTCTATCTCCTCCTTCCGACAAGGTCCTCCCCGCCTTGATAGCTTCTTGGCCGAGGCGAGACAGAATTAAAACGTGGTGGAAAGCAAAGGCCCGAATGTTGCCTCGTGGCGGATTTTACATCTCCTCCTGGACCCTTATCAGACTTGAGGATGTTGATCCGAGCGGCGATGGCAGGATGTCTTGAGTCGTAATGGTCAGAATACGAGAAGCCATAATGACTCGGGTATATGTTGCGCGTCAACATGGATATCTTTGAAACAGTATCCTTGTGTAGACCGAGCTTGACATGCTCTAGAAACAGCTAGGGTTGTCAGTGAGGTTCACGAATAGAGTCTGACAAAATATGGAACAATGTCTTTGTCTCAGACAAATTTGAGAAGATTGTAACGCGGTTATTTTCGGCACTCAAGATGGGAGACCAAAGGCCTCGCTACCCGATCATGTTCGATGGCCCCGCGACGTCATCATAAAGACAAACATAAAACACCATCATGACTTACGAATCGTAGCTTATCAAAAATCTCATGTCTCTGGTCGGAATTTCCCCCTCTTCTCCCGCATCGCTTCCACCTTTCTCTTGTCCTCCTGGAATCTCTTCATCAAGGCCATTTGCTCCGCCTTGCGTCGTTCTCTCATCTGGAAGCGGTAGAAGTCCTTGGTTTCGGACTTCTTCTTGGTATCTCTCTCGATCATCCTGCGCTTGGCTTCCTCGGCCTCGTTTCGGCTGGCGGGAGCTGCCCGTCCACCGCGGGTTACTGTCACGAAACCATCCTCGTCTGGCTCATTGCGCAGTCGCTTAGCTAGCTCAATGGCTTCCTTCTCCTTGCGGTTGAATGCCGTGAAGAAGGCGTGAACAGCCTTTTGGGTGGCTGGCTTGTCGACGCGTGAGAGTTGCAGATGCGATGCGATCCACGATGAGCCGAGCGAGGGGACGTCGTCAGAGAGATCGCTACCCCATGTAGGATACTTTTTACTCTTTTGTAGCTTTGCGATAGCCTTGAGGACTAGTTGCACACTCTTCTCGTCTGCGAGAAGCACAATTGCGGTGCTGCTGCTGCGTTGCACGCGTCGCGACCAGATCTGCGGTAACTGCGCAGCTTCCTCTTCTCGCTCCCGCTCCTCAGCCTCAACGTCGCCGCGTTTTCTCTTTTTCGCAAAGCCTGCCACTTTCGTGGCTTGCGCAGGATCAATAGGTAGCAGCGTCCGTGATTCGTCTTCGAATGTAATACCCTCAAAGCGCCCAGCGCCTACAAGTTGTGTAAAGACAGCGCGAAAGTGAGGCTCTGTACTGTCTGCGGGAATGTTCTTGAGGAATAGACTTCGTGAGTCATTGGCGGTAGGTATCTTGGGTGCATTTTTCCGTATGCGAACTTCGTGAACGGCAGTCTCTGGGTATGAAGGTGTGGCAGGGATCTTTATTGGGAGGATGGAGAACAGGTCTCCGGTTTCTTCGACGGGAGACATATTGATCAATATGGTTGATGAGCAACTGGAAGACTATTGAATGGGTTCAGATTGAAGCAATCAAGAAAAAAAGTTTGGCCCCATATCAGATAAAGACAGTGTTATCTGAAGAACAGTTCGCACAGTCCACTTACACGAAGGACAGGGGGTCTCTAGGTACTAATCCAAGCTAGCCAAGCTAGGGAGGAAAGAATACTCAGGACCTTGATCCTGAATAATAAAAAGACTTAGGATAAATTTAGGGTAAATTTACTAAATTTAGGATATCTTTTGCTAAGTTTATTTCTAATACCCCATCTCCTGGTCTTGGTCCTGGTTCTTCTCCTGGCCCTTCTAAGGAGAAGACTACCTACTCATTTGTTTCCATCTACTTCACTTCCTGCTCCTGCTCCTTCTTATTAAGTTCTTTCTTATCCTTCTCTTCATCCTCCCTGGTAATCCAGGTGATACAGATGTCAAGTTTAACTTGATTCAAACCAAGCTCCTCCTTGAGCTTGGTGACCTCCTTCTTGACCTCCTTGGTAGTTTCATTAGCTACCTTTCACTCATCCTTTGTACTAGTGAGTGTTGCTTCGCAGATAAACAGTCTGCCCTTCAGATTTGCGATCTGTTCTTTGAGTGGGTTGGTGTGCTAAATGAAGACAAGGTTAGAAATGTAGTTCCCTAGTACCCGAAACAGTTCGAAATCGTTTCCAATTAAATCCCATAGTGTTTGCTAATAAGCAAATGTGGTTACAGTTTAATTTCATAATATGTTTTACTCGAAACAGAAATAGTTGAGAATCGTTTCAATTCTGATTTCTCCATAACAGGGAACATTAAAGAGCTTACCTTTTCAATGTTTACTTGGGCAAGCGAGATACCCACTTCGCGGAGGGACTTTTCATAGTCAAACCTATCCTGGCAGGCGGATATATAGTGACCATTCTTCCTGCACCAAGTGCACCATGGGCCATTATGCTTCTTCTTCGTCTTCGCATCGCCCTCTGGCTCGCCTTGACCCAGGCGCTTGGGGGACCGGGCAGGGGAACTGCGGCGGCAGTAGCAATGGTGGCCTCATCAGTGGCCTTCTTAACGCCCTGGGCGATCTCCTCGGCGAAATAAGACATGGTGGCAGCGTCTCGTGGTCGTCTTCGGCGCCATGCGAGCGTTGGTAGCTTGACCCTCGGCAAGGATCTGGGCGAGGGTGGCTTGGTTCAGAGACCGGGTCTCGAAGAGGATGACTTGGTGTGCCAGACTGCGAGGGCGAAGGACGACGGTGTCTTTGTCGAACACTTCGCGAGTGGTCTTGGCACGGGCGTTAGTGTTTATGGCGAAGCTCTCGAGCTTGTCGAGTCGCTTGTTGATTCCTTCCTCCAGTGTGTCGATGCGCTCTGAAATGTAGGGGAAAGGGAAACCGCATTGTGTCGATGTTATCATGACAACGTTGGGGTTCGATTGAAGTGCCGGGGAGTGGCGCTACTCGACGTACAGGTGGTCAATATGCTCCGGGTGCATCAAGTTTCTCTTACTTACCTTGGACTTCTTTGTGACTGTGTTTTGGTCAGTCACTGGGGATTGACCCCGTTTCTCGGGAAGGCTAGCTGCCCGAGAGTTGAAGCGTATGCTTCCCTTGGACACAGCACCGAGGATTTCGGGCTGGTTGTTGTTGTTCTTGTTGTTGTTTGGTGCCATCTTTGTATTGTCAAAGGTAGTGCTATGTTTTGTAAGAAGGCCTTTTAAAAAGAATGAGAAAATCGTTATCGTTCTATCTTTATAGAAGAGAAAAGTCAAGATGGACGATCTATCCTTGGTGTCTTATGACGCGGGCCCAAGTCCAGGAAAGAGCATTCATATAGAAGGGGCGTCGCCCATAGTAGCATCACTATATGGAAGGAGCGTTACTCAGGGGCAGCACTACCATGTCAAAGAAATACGCAAAAGGAAGGAGTATAGTGATTACTACTTACTAGGACATATAACACTTTACATTGTTCCTTGTTCTTTTTAGAAAAGACATAACTTTTAGACTCCAGTTATACTATCACTAATAGTATACAAGTAAGTAAGTGAGAAAGAAAAAAAAACAGGAAACATATCGGAGGCTTTTCGGAATGTTTTCGCATCAGTGGTCAAGTGCCCCTCTTATACTGCTGCCAAACTAGACATCCCGGTTGCCATACTGGCCCAGGACAATCCTTCTTGTTGGTAGTCTCGCAGTTGAAGCATTTCTTGCCATGGGTTAGACCCAATCTACGTCGCATGATCTTTACCCTGAGGCGGCCAGCGTCGCGACGAGGAACATCCTGGAAACAGTTTGTCAATATTCGTAAATCAGCCTAGAATGGATTCCATTGCACTTACGGGGTTATCATTATCAGGGTCAGTTGAAGGCACCTCGATTTGAGAGGCAGTTGCCTGAACTGGTGAAGTCTGCATTAAAGTTAGTTAAATCACCTTACAGAAACACTTCCAAATCAATCCATACCGGACCACCAGAAACGCTACGTTCTCCCTTCTTCGAACTCTTGCTGATGCGGCTTTGCGTATCACGAAGCTTCTAGCCAGAATTAGTAAATAAGCAAATAGGAAACGATTCCATATAAATATACCGAGGGACCCGCGTTCGACTCGTTCGATCGAGGGGTCGGCAGTAACCACGGCTACCACTACCACTCCGACTACTCCGACCAAGACCTCCACGATCATGGCCCCGAAATGTTTGGGCCGGGGTTCTCTATCAGAATCAATTGGTCAGTGATGATAAAACAGTAGAAAGTAATTACCAACTTACCATGGCTTTCTGCTTCTCCAGCCGAGCAGCACGAAGTTCAGATGGCGACGTCTACATTCTATCAGTCTATTGTCAAATCATATAGGTGATTCTAAAATACTTCGCCCTTATCCTCTGTACGAAGAGGCGCTGCATCAGACTTAGAAACAGCGGACTTCGCGGCAGCGGCGGACTTGGGGTCGGCATTCGACTCGGCGGCAGCGGTGGCGGCGGACTCAGTGGTGAGGTTTTCCTCGGCGGTGTTATCATCGAGCAAGTCTTCGAATCCCTCGAAGTCTGTAGCAGAGTCGTAGCGGTATTAACTAGAATGCCATCCCTCTTTGACTCCAAACTGAAACGAGCTTACTTCCTCGTTCTCTGCTTCCTGGTCGTGGATTAATTCACAAGGTCGGTGGGAAGATGTGGCGCGGCGTCCCTGGAAAATGGTAAGGAGTAATCCTGAAATAATAGTAAGGTGAATCCATACATGAGCTCTAGGGCCGTAGAGAGGCGTAGGTGGACCAGTTGGCAGGAGTGGTCGAAGGCTTGGACTGGGTTCGAGTTCGGGAGAAAAGCCACGGTGTTTGGCCTTTCGAGGGGACCAGTTATGGCTGATACTACCAGCAAAAAGGGAATACCACCCTAGGAAAATTCAGCACATAGCCTCGAATCAATGGATCATTTCCGACTTACAGACAAGATCATCTTGGAGCGTCCGCTTGCTTCCGCCAGACTGGTGAATCTCAAGATCTTTTCATGCTGCTCACGATAGTGGTTGCGAATGCATGTGTCTGAGCAACCGCCATTCTTGATGTCTTGATCACCCAGGCCCGAGTCCAGGAAAGAGCACTCAGATGGAAGGAGCATGTATGTCAATTGTTAGTCGCTGGGCACTGGGACATATGCAACTCAGCATTAAACCTGGGCTCTTGGGTTGCCTTCGTTATCATTCCATAGGAATGGCCCAGCCCACATGTATCGAAAGTGTTCTGTTGCTTCCATGGCCGGTCGGACTGGTGTGTTTTCGTGCCATCATGCGTCGTTAGGGTGCGTCGTTGGAAACCCAGATGGCACTCCGACTCAACAGCCGTACCTGCATCAAGGGTTTACTGGCCAATAGGTACCATGTAACAGAAACCAAGTGGGCCGTGCCGATCCGTCCTGACAGTGGAGGGCACATGCAGTTGATATCGCCTTAGCAAGGTAGTCGAGGTTGGCATTTGCCTCTGTCGATATATACTGGTACTCAGCTCAAACTTTTCACACATTACCTACATCATGATATAATATATAAAAAGGAAAAGTTTAATAGAATTAAGTCTAGCCCAGAAGAAAGAGGACTATTTATACTAGTCCCTGAGATAATTGCCTCTATAAGTATCATCAGTTTGTCCTTGCTGCCTAGATAGGCTATATGCATATTAGGTAGCAAGGCAAACAGCAAATAAATGCAAACATAGGCAAACCTAACCAACATGATATTGGTTTAAACACAGGTGAGAAACTTGGCAGTCTTGGCTACCTTAAGCTCGTCTAAAGTCATATCGATCTTGTCTATGTTATCCTAAAGATATCTCAACGTTTTCTATACACTTCTAAAGTTTAGGACTGCATATTCATAAACTTAGACTTACTCTTCATTCTAAGTCAGCGACAAGAACCCAATAAATAATTTGCGATGTTGCTGCAAAGCCGTTCCTCTTTCCTAGCAACAGCAGAATCTTGCTAGATTTGTCTGGGCAAGCATCGCGCCGGGGTTTGCAGTTGTCTTCCTCTCTGAAGTGGCAGTTCGACGTCACTCGTCATTTTCGACATTGACTTCAGAATATCTCTTGCCCATATGGTTCTTGCCGCTTGCCACCAGTGAGATTTCCTAGCGGCAAAAGAGCTTGCGGATCTCCTGTCTACGTAGGTACCTAGATTCTGTTGATCTGCTTCATGATAGTTGTTGCCATCGTTCCTCTTTTAATATTCAAGATAACGCCTGGGCCGTGCTGAGAAAGCCATATTCGTGTGATCAAATCTTCGGAGGTAAGAACTACAGATAGTCTTTTTCCACTTTTTGCAGTTGAGTATGTGTGCTATGGAACGTGTGATGGAGGTTTATCGTCAAAATTTGGTGCCATGACTTGACAGTGTCATCCTTGGATCAAGTTGTTGATCCTTCAGGGGTTGAACTATCTTGCAGATCTAACGTTCTACACCTTGCGGACGTAAACGCTTGCTGGTAAATGAAACAGTAATATGATATCAGAAATGAGTAAACGCTTGCAAACCAGATAGCTTGTCTTTCGCACGAGTGTCATCAGTGCCATCTGGAGCATCAGTGGATGAATCTCCCTGATGTTTCAACAATACATTATCCACAAATGAGTATCATAACTCGGTAACTACTTTAAGGTCAGTCGTTTTCAAATGGTGGATATATTACTGTATTACGTATCGAGTTGATGGTAAGCGGAAGTCGTAGTTAAGCCAGTGCCGTGATTATAGACCTTAAACTATCTCGAAAACCAATGCCACTATCAGAAGTATGCTAGTAATACAGAATCTATGTAACATCAGCACTGCTTAAAGCTAAGAGTTCCCCTCCTTGAACAAATACATGATACATATCATAAGTAGCGTCAGGACAGGTCACCGTGACAGTCTTGACACGCCTGACGCTTATCAGATCGATCTACATCATATCAGGAGTACACATTACAGAACAGCCGACTCGGAGCAAGTTGTCCAGGAGTAGTTATACTTGTATCGCGTTATGCTTTTATTATGTGACGACGGCAAGCATACAGTAGGACTTCGCCTTGGGAGAGACAGCCAAGGTTTAAAGTGCCTCGATTATCGCCCTACAATTGTATGGCATAAGTTTCAGGTTCTAATGATTGGGTAGTATTGTGAAAATAACCACGAATGTTGGCAAGTCGTGTCTCAACATAAGTGAAGGGCCATCTATCTGTAGCAGTCCATCAACCCGGACGGCTTTCGGGATGCCGACGACCAGTTAAACTAGCGTGACCTGGAAAATCTCAGTGCATCTATAATCCATGATGATTCGTTTTGCAGAAATATTGAGGAATGGCTCGGAATGGTTATATTGTAACTCAGAAGTCCGTTGTGGTGAAAGAACTTGCTAGCTTGACGACTGGAGAAGCAGTTCGGTGCGGCCACTGGCCAAGCTGGAAGAGGCAGTTATTGCTGTCAGAAATTCTCATTGTCAGTTCACATGGGGATTGTATAGGCGCCCAAGATGTGACACAATACTGCGATCAAGCCTTTTGCGATAAAATATGCCCTCCTTCGACAAAACCGCCCTTTTCAAAAGAAAAAAGAAAGAAAGAAAAAAAAGCCCATTCTGCACAGCAACTTTACGGAACAACTCTGCGCACTCTGACGAAATATACTTCGAAGAAAGAAAGCAAAAACGAGATTACAGAATGGTATCCGTAGTTCTGCGCATCTCGGGCTTACGAGGCAAAGACCATTAGTTCCACCAAAACAAATTCTAGAAACGGCCTGTACGCAGTGTCACGGGCGTCAAGTGCCTCAAGGCAAGGCATGACTCCGCAATACACCTTATCATCACTCAGCTAGCCTGGCTCTTCCAAACCCAACCCCGAAACAAAACACCGCTCCTTCTGAACCTGTTCGCCATACCGAACCAGGCTGCGCCTTGCGGAAACGCCGAACATGAGGATCAATCATCACGAACAGTACCATCTCTTGTCATCGCCATCATCAACATCATCATCGGCGAAAGGAACTTCAGTCAGGGTTCGGTCAGCCAGGAAGGTCCCGTTGATTTCACGGATGGGCCAGGGCTGCTGAGTCGCCTATGCTACGACCGTTTTTTAAGGCATCTGTCAGTACTGCGGCCAATACTGAAAACCTCACTGACCATCCTAATAACAGGCACATGAGCCTCAAGACTCGCAAGACATCAATAAAGAAGGAACAACTATCAGTCCTATAAGATCTTCAATCGTACAAAATGGCCACCGATAGACCCACACATACAGATTAATAGTCCCGCTTGGCAACATCGACACATTTACTGCGACTGCATATGAACTATGCCTTCGACAAGCATACCGTTCTTCGGATTATACTTCTCTTTGACGGAGACGATCTCGTGGACTTTCTAGCGTTTCAGTATATTACAACGGAAAGCAAAACAGCCATTGTTTTCTGTTGCTAGCTATGTTGACAAACATTTTGACCACGACAACCGCTCTGCCACAACCCCACCCCAATTGTCAATTTATTGATAGCAACTATTACCCAGAAAAAGGGCCGATAACACTTCTCAAACCAGGCGTTCAACAATACATAGCGACATCTACTCCTAGGGTTGATGCTGAGTTGGTTAAAAGCAAAGGGTGCTAGAAATCCAGAGGATCAGTCAAAGTCTATGATACGAGTCAAGCAGTCTACCATAAACTACATGCATCACAAATATTGGGACTTTCACCACGTTTCTAGAGCCTGGTTTCACAGAAGTCTTGCTAAGGTGGAGGATAAGGCGGCGGAAATACTACGAGACCACGACCCAAGTTGCAACAACAAAGATACAGCAACAAGAATCCAGCAACAAGGACACAGCAACAAGGACACAGCAATAAAGATACATAAAACTGATTCATGCAGAACACAATACAACAAGAAAAGCACATGGCTCGACAGAAAATACATGCAAGATTAGCCGAAAGCAATATCACGCCAAGTTCAGGGTGGAAAAGGGGTGAAACGGCAGCCAACTATACGATAAGCAAATGTATGATAGCCAGCCATACAGCAATATACAACGGCGGGACCAAAAAGAAACTCTAATAAAGAGATGGAAGCAAACCGAAAGTCACATTCGAGCGAACCACGAGTTGAAAAGGGGATATGAGCACAGCTTAAGACATGAGCATTACCCGAGATCAATTTCAAGTCAAAAACAGGTCGAATACGGACACGAACAAAGCGCAAGACAGCAAACAAGATTAAGGAACAGAAGCACCACTGGGAAATAAATGAGACTAATAGAAAATGACGCCGCCCCAAGAACCAGGCGAAAATGAACACAAGATCGATGACGTTAAAACCTAAGTGAAGAATTCCAAACTCGACGACACACCGAGACGCAACCCTATCATTCAGGAGCCCAAGCTGAAGGTCTTTACAAAACCATGCACAGCCAAATGCCACACGATCTTACGGTACTGAGGGCTGATTGAGAGAAGTTTCTACTCAGCATGATTTGTGCGTCCGGTGGCCTCAAAAATAAAACTGAGAAAAAGCATGAAACAGCTCACGGACGAGCTAGCCACATACCCACGCGACATTCGAATCAATATATGGAAATCGAAAAGTATATCAAGAGTTGAAAAGAAGAAGGGGGCAATAAGAGAGTATAAAGATTTAAGCAGCGAAGGGGAAGATAATGGCATAGGCGGGAACAAGTTGGGGATAGGTCAGAAGAGGAAGTGGAATGAAGACGATTGCATAGTTGGTGTTGTACCAAGTTGAGCACGGGAGGAGAAGGAGAAGTAAGGGGTCGGGAGAGAAGAGTGGTGAACAAGGAAGGACAACAGTGGCTGTTAGTCGATGGTTTGGATGTCGAAGGACGGAGGAGGAGAAACAGACGCCGAGAAGAGATGACCGCGAATTACGAAACCATTGAGACCGTCAAAATCGCCAAAACCATCAGAACGAAAGACTGCGGTAAGCTAAGCTGTCTTTATGTGTCAACACGGAAGGACTGCGGTTTGCGGAGATAATATGCCCATGAACTATATACATCCACACCTGACCAAACCCTCGGTACGTCTGGACAGCCTTACGCAGCAAGACTCCAGGATACGATCTATCATCGTATAACCACCAAAGCATACATATCACCTCCCAGAAACCGAATCCGGTACAGAGCATCGGGAAAGGAAACAGACACTCAAACGATTGCTCGGCCACTGGCCAAAAGACAACCACCATAGAGCAATCGTCATCTTCAACGCAACAACGGCAAAGAAACAATGTCAGAATACGTGAATCTCAGAAAGCAATTACTTTTGAATGACTTATGCTTCATGCGAACCTAGACTCGGCTGCCAGTCATGATGCATCGCCACCATCTTACAATGGCTCATTGATCCCAATCCGCTTGGTCTGAAGATTTACATGTTGATGATGGCTCTTATCTACCAACCAAAAAACCGATCTTGGGTCAGATTACACATCCAGAGTAACAATGAGTCCTGCCTCTTCCCGTAACATACTCACATCAAGAGACCAGGCGGACAAGCAACAAACAAATAATCACCAGTGTTTACAGATGCCTTGAAGGGCGAACCATATAACATCCGATCACCTCACCACTGATGTCTTAGACCAACAAGCAAACCATCATCAGCATTATCACTAAACGGTTCACCACATACAAGAGATCAAGCCCATATTTCGAAGTTCACTGGTCGTCGAATTCGGGTCATAACTTTATCATCGTTCGTTCACAAACTCCGTTCACAACATCCTAATAAGAATCATCCACTATAGAAGGCTTCGGGAGAGTTACTACCACGTACATCAAATCCGAATTCCGCATAGAGAAAAAACATTCCCCCATATTCCTTGATCTTCTCTAGGGTGATTTAATCGTTGGTAGAGAGGTTACAAGGAGTAAAAGTTCACCATTACTTTGAGCGAAATCATATTAAGTAGTCCGGCGAGCACAAAACCACCGTTCTAAAGATCTGCGACGAGCAATTAAGTAATAAGTCTCACTTCCCTTATCATTGATTTATTGGTAACCAAATGATGCTTCTCGGCATCAATATCCGTTAGTTTAACGAATCGAAAAACAACAGATGGCAACAGTCAATTTAAGTCAACAGAAGAAGCTAGCTTCTTTTTCATCATCACAATTGAGGGCTCGCTCTCAATAATTCGATTTCACTGGAGTAAGCACCACAGAAATTAGGTATCACACACAGTATGACACTCATAAGCCATGCTAAGCCGAGCTACTACAATACTCATACCGTTCAACAACCAGATGCACATGTTCCTGGGAAGCACCTTCCAGAATTATGTAGGGTTTGGGTGCGGGCCGGGAACAAACTGGGGTAGTCACGTGGAGTCTCTCCACGCGCTTAAAATAAGCTTAATTTGAACGACATAGTGGGTGTATTCGCATCAGTCATCAAGATTGATTTGTAAAAGCTCAATTGAACAAGTATTTAACGGATTGGTTGTTATTACTGTCCTTCAGGACAAGCTATCATGCTGTCTATGTTATCAATAGTTTCCCAAACCTTCACGCCGTGGACCATGTCATCAGAAAGCAAAAAAATCTAAACTCGCTCTAAGCCATAGAAAATTGGAGTAGAACCTTGGTGACGCGGTAGGGGTCGGCGTTAGAAGCAGGACGACGGTCCTCAAAATAGCCATAGCCCTTAGCAGCAGTTTCGCGTGGTACACGGATGCTTGTGCCACGGTTGGCGACACCCCAGGAAAAGCTGTCGATCGATCCCGTCTCATGACGGCCGGTTAAGCGCAATTCGTTGTCCTCTCCATACTCTGCGATACACTCGACGTGGTGAGGCTCGAGCTTCTTCAGGGCCTCCTCAATGACCTTCATACCACCCTCCTCGCGCATGGCTTTGGTGGAAAAGTTTGAGTGCAGACCCTGCAAAGATATTAGCATTATGAAGAGACAGAAAAGGCTGGGGGTACTTAAAGCTCCATTCCAATCTCCTGCTATTGGTTTGGGGTGCAGAGAAACCTTTGCACCGAATTCCTCGGCGACTCTATGCAAAAAGAATCGTGAAACCCAAAGTTGGTCACCCACTGAACATTTTGGTTAGCAGGAACACAATATTTTGTGGTGCCCGGGTTTAACCGATATGCCCCACATTGGAATAAACTTACTTTCAATGCCAGTGCAGGGACCGACCTGATATTCCCATTGAGCAGGCATGACCTCAGCGTTAGTTCCAGAGATCTTGATGCCGGCATCTGGAATCGTATTAGACGTGACCCACAAGCAATGACCAGATAACAGATACACTCTCGAAACTTTACAGTTTCATAGAGCACGTTTCAAGGATTTTACTTACACAAGCAGGCTTTATAATGGGCCTCAACGATGTCGCGCTGGACAACCTTTCCAGTGCCCACACCGCAGTAATACTCGCCTTGGCTGTGGGATTGTTAGGCAATGCCAAAAGAATGCAGGCGTCAACTTACGGAGCAGGGAAGCCACCGGCGGGCCAGCCATAAGGTCGGTTGTCAGAGCCGAGGAGGGTGTACTCCTGTTCCAAGCCAAACCAAGGCTCGTCGTCGGCGTAGGTATCCATGACCTTCACGCAATCATGACGGAAGTTGTATTTGTTGGGTGTTCCATCGGCATTCCAGCACTCAGCAAGAACAATAATGTTGGGAGAGCCGCGGAAGGGATCGGGGTAAACTGCGCAGGGACGGAGGTAGACATCCGAGTTGTCACCAGGAGCCTGGTTGGTGGAAGAACCATCAAAATTCCAGACGGGAAGATCCTCGGGCTTGTATTCCTTCTCGGGCAGTGTCTGCGACTTTGTAAGTTGATGTTCAAGTTTTACGTCGCTCCTGTGCCCTTGCTCCTTCCTGCTGGTATCGAAAACATGTGCCCAAGAAATCGGGCCACGCATCCCCGCATCGTGGAAAAACAAGCTTAATCGCAAGTTTATGGCTCATTCCACGAGGCAGGCGCGACACCGCTTCCGAAGCTTAAAACAATGCCTTGATTGAGGCCGAGAGGCCGGCCTCGCCGTTTCGGATCGGAAGAGCAAGTGTGGGTCCGGGATATGGAATCGGTAGATTGAACTTACGCGAGACTTGGAACGAGTGCCACCATCGGCATCAACCCAGACGTACTCAGCCATGATCATACCCTTCTGATCAAGCTTGAGATACTTCTGGAGAGTGTCCGTCCGTGAGGTGATAGGAGTAGCCTGAAGCACATATTGTTAGTTGACTTCTACAGATCAAGATCTTGTTGATAATGACGAACCATTGTGAATGTGGTTGTGATGGTAGGAGAATAAGCGAATTGTAAATGAGAAATACGAAACAAGATACGAATGTATCAAACAATCAAACGGATATGTGTAGGATGACCGAGAAACAAAATCTTGGGAGGCCGGGGCGTCGCGGGTTTTATGTTTACGGATTCTAAAGAAAGGTGATGCTCTCGCCCGCCAAAAGATAAGGATTCCCTGTGGCCGGATGCAGGGGCGTGGCTGTTACCGGCTTTCAGAGTGGGGTTAAATGTATTCCGTCACAATCCTCGATTGGCGCTCGGCAGGGCCTCTGTATGGAGGGGGGCGTAGGTTTATAGTTTAACAAGACACCACACACAGGGAAGATACTTGTTTTGAACACAGAACGTCTTTTTCTTCGTGATGAGTATGTAGTATATCCCCTCTCCCGTGAAATCCTTATGAGAAAATCTCGCCACGCAACTCGAGAATAGCTATGAGGAAGCCAGTAGCTTCGCTCAAGTGGAACGCATTTTCCATGATTGCACCACCGTCTCCAGCACGTAAGTGCTTCTCCGGCAGCCGGCAGAATGAGAATCGTGCCTCCTTCAGTGAGTAGTATCGCTGTCGTAGCGAAACTTTCAGGGCACTGCCGCCTCATAATAGTGCTGAAAACAGTATGACATAACGGGGCGGCTTCGGCGGAGACGGTGTATGTGCAGGGTACTCATACTTTTTTTGACACAGCCGCTCGGCGGTTATCCCCAGCGGCATAAGGCGGTGCTTTTCATCAGCCTCCGTATCTATTATCACCGGGCCGGCGAGGTTTGGTTGCTGATTGAGATGTCGATTCGGCTCAGTGCCGGCTCAACCTGTTTGTTGACAATTAGTTATCTGAAAATAGGCGGATATAAACCGCTTTGCTCCGCTTACGGAGCCTCGACTCCATTGAGGACATGCGGCCCAGTATACCACAAATTGACCCAAACTCTTATCTCAATAATGGCCAATTAACACGTTAAAGTAGAGTTAATTGCGCGTGTGGTTGTGCGTTTGTGGTACTCATGCCCGGATAAGGAATAGTGGGGGTGAGATAAGATGAAAACCATGTGTTCCCAGCGTTGGCAATTCAGACCAATTGTGAATCCTGCATTCAAAACCTTCATGCAGTCGTCACTGAGGAGGTCAGTATATCCGCAAACCATAGATAAGAAGGCATCCCGTCGCGCTTCCGTTTTCTTCCCCAGAAATTGAACCCCCAAAGTTCCCTCCCACTCTCAAGTAGAGGCTATCTAATGGTGCCCGCGTCTTTCGTGGGCAAAGATTCTGGGGTTGGGTGGGACAGGTGCAATCCTTGTAACCTGGTACGTCTGGCCCACATTCGCACATGCTCCAGGACAAGCAACAAAGGTGTCAGAAGCAGTTCCAGGACTAGACTGCGCCCTGAGCCCTTCTGATGTGAGCCATGGATGCCCCGAAAATACTCCAGCTTGGAGCCAGGCCCAGCTATTTTGAGAACCGCTTAACGCCTGGTGCTTGTGACTCTCCAGGAAGCCCGACAGCCTCGGTGGTTCCGGTTTGTCCCTGATCTGTTACCAAATGGTTTCTTGAGCTCCAGGCGATCCATACTCTTTTTGGTTAGAAGACACTGTTTCTTTGTTTAAGTTGTCCAACCATGGGCAGCAAACACCTCGGCCGGAGTGCAATTCCTTCTACCACCGCTTCTTTTTTGGGGTTCATTCTCAGCGCTGCCCGGCGACGAGTCGGTGTCTCTTGAAGCACGCCCAGCCTTGTCACCAACGCCACCCCAAAAAAAGAATACCGTACCCAAAGAACTAAAGCCACACACCCGAGATGGACAGCAACTTGCATGTTCTTATCATTGAGCCATGATTGGCTCAGGGCATGCTCTGCATAATGCCTGTTATCTCACGTTGGGTTTCGACCGACGGCTTCAAAGCCGTTTCAGATATCTTCATCTCTGGTTGGCTATTTTCATCAGCTACCGAACTGTAAATCGCTCATCGATTCCGATTTTCAGGTCCTCTTCCATTTCCCCAGACCGTACGAAATTGTAATGTCGGTTTCGGGACACTCCAGACTTTCAGGCACTTCTCCAGGTCTTCCCTCTCCTGGATTGAGAGGCTGTGGTCTCCGGCTTCGGGGATACGCGATGAGTCGATTAATTGAATTGCTGGGTTTTGCCGTCAACTATTAGCGTCGGTCCGGTTGTGTCAGTCGACTTTGCTCACCTCTTCATCCATTTCTCCCTGGATAAATCATTGATCTAGAACTAGAGGACTCCATTCTGCCGGGTGTCAGGGTTCAGTTATTCCCGAGCTGAATCCGACTGGCTGCAACGAACGGTTCTTGTCAGTGGGCGCACACGCACGAGACCATGAGAAAAGATAGAGCCCCCTGACGATGCCAGGGGTAATGCATATTCCGACAACTTAGTTGAGATGCTCTCAAGTAAATGTATGGTAATGATAAGACAGGCCAAGAGGAAGAACAACAACAAAGTGATTAGAGGGCGCGTCTGAAGATGTCCGGGAGAAATTTTCTTCGTAGTTGAGGGCTCGTGTGAGGTTCACCAGAGTTATGCAGATCGTTCCTACTGTGAGTGGAAGAATATTATCTCAGAGTAGGTGCAAGTGCTCGAAACCTTGGTTTGACAACAATTACCAAACCCCAAAACCACAGTTACGCCTCCCTTTCTTAGACTAGAGTCATCCTAACTTTATCATAATCTTCTAAAATGTTACTGCCTTTTTCAAAACTCATGTTTCTATTGCTTTACTGGTAGAATAGTAGAGTAGCCACTCCAGGAGGCAATCTAGGCAATGCTCCTGCTCAATGTCCCGCACTGCTGAGATGGAGATCTGCCGCCCCCCGCAATCCCCATTTGACTCATTGGAAAATTACCAGACCAATCAGACTCAAGCTTGAGACTATTACACATTTAAATGAGCAACAGGAACTGATCCGATTCAGGCTTACCCCAGGTTTCCGTGGATATCTTCCTATCTCTGGAAGAGAAAGAGCAATTAATCTCGATCACTAAAGGCCTCATGGCTATTGGATCGCCAGAAGGGGGATGTAAATCGTTTGGCTTTTCTCGCTCCCACCCTCCCGTCCTCCGAGATCTGGAGAATTGGGTGATGGAATCACGTCCAGATAACTCGTTGCGCGAATGAGATTGAGTCTAATTGTTGAGATACCGTGCCGGCTTTTGAAATCAGAATCTGCCGGTTTCGCATTGGACTCAAAGTTTACCCACCACGGAGTCAACTCCGGGTTTGGCGTTCCGAGATGCTGCGATTCACGCCGAGACCCGGCGGGGTGATTGACGGGGGGTGACGGACTTTCACCGGGGGTTGGCCGTGCCAAGCTGGGACACTCAGCATTTGCGTGCGTCTTGACGCAGTTCAACAC
>JAAOAS010000337.1:0-62597 GCA_013396035.1 Fusarium pseudocircinatum
ACACGAAGGATGAGCTCATCCTGCCGACGTGGAAGCTGCATGCTTACACGGTCAAATCCCTCAGATTCCCATTCCGTGCCAGTGCCCACCACTAATAAGGCAGTATCGACAGTCTCTGCGAGTTTCTCTGCTCTAGCCAAAGCGACGTCATCATCGCTTGCGAGTGCAAGGCCCAGGCGACAGCCCTGGATGAAGAACTCGCGGTTCACGTTCTGCGCCTTGTGCTTTGAAGACCAGCTGAGAACCTCAAACTTGTACCGTCGACCTGCTTCTAAAAGTAGAGGCCCCTCTCGAAGGATTTCGAGCTTTGAACGATCAAAGAGGAAGTCTTCGGTGGAAATGCTGAGATCTCTCTCAATGTCAAAAACAACTTGGTCATCTAACAGACACTTTGCGCTACCAGGGCCGCTCAAACTCAGGGTGTAGAGTCCTGTCTTTTGTGCGACAAGCTCGAACTTCATGCTTGTGCAAAAGTCAGAGCGATCTAGCAGACCATCTGGAGCATGCTCAACAAGCATGTACAAAGTGTCCTTCAACTGTTGAGAGTGAAGGAGCTGATCTGGAGAGGGTTGATCGCCGTTATACCAATGCAGCGTGATGTTATCAATGTCAAGGCCAGATTCCTTCGGTAGTGGCACAAGCCTGTCGACAGCTACGCCGGCTCCGAGCGTGGCATTTCTATATGTCTTCTTGAGAGCGTCCCAAGGAGTTGATGTGTACGGCACCTTGAGACTTGCAGACCCGCCGCCGAACAGAGATGGCTCCGTCGCATGTTGTCCAAACACAGCAAGTCTGGTATCTCGGTCAAGTAGTGGAAGTGTATCTCCTTCATTCTTGAGAAGCACCATACTTGACTCAGCAGCCTGTCGGATCAACGCTCTCGACTCGACGTCGTCGAAATAGTCTGGTTCTTCAGCCTTAAGCGGCGGCGGGAAGCCAGGTTCTCCCGCACGACCAGTCTTTTGAAGAAGATTGACAGCCCTCGCTGCTGAGTCTGTGATCTGTTTCTTCTGTACTTCACCCTTCTTTATAGCCTTTAACACTTTATTGTGTTCGCGGAACTTGGTCGGGCCTGGCATCTCGAGGTCGAGGCCAGCGTTGAATGCTTCGGTTGTGCTGTATGTTCCGAACCAGTCTGAAATGACTGTGCCACTGTATTGCCATTCGTCGCGGAGTATAGATAGAAGATCTTGGGATTCGGAACAAAAGGAGCCGTTGACAGAGTTATATCTGTATGACCACCAATTAGCTGTCTGGTAGCTTTGCTATTATTGCTGTCACTCACGCAGTCATAATACACCAGGGGTCGGCCTGTTCAACAACAATTCTGAACGGCTCAAGGTATATCTCCCGTAGTGCTCTCTCCTCGATAACACTGTCACTCCATCGTCGACCGTTCTCTGCCTCGTTGGCTAGGAAGTGCTTTGGGCTCGTTGCGATGCCCCGTTCTTGGAGACCTTTGACGAAAGACGCAGCGATGAGGCCACTGAGCAAGGGATCTTCGCTAAAGGATTCAAAGTTACGTCCACCTAAACAGTCAGTTGTCACCCATTAGCCATCTGATGGTACTTACACAAAGGGTAGCGATGAATGTTCATAGTTGGAGCAAGGAGTCCATGGACGCCTTTACGCTTAGACTCTTTCGCGAGAACACCGGCCAATTTCGATACCATTTCGACGTCAAAGGAGGCGCCTAGAGCTGTTCCGCAAGGAATTGCTGCAGATGGCGCTCCATTGATCCAGTCTTCGCCTCTGACGCCATTCGGGCCATCAGAGAACTTGAGTGAACCGAGGCCAAGGGCTTCGTTGGGACGAGTATGCCAGAAGTCATGGCCCGAGAGGAGGTTTACTGAATCCTCCAATGAGAGCTCGGATGAAAAGTCGCGATCAATTGAGCCCATCGTTCTTAACTGCGTAATTGCGAATCAGTGGTTGTTGATGCAATAAGGTGTTCAATTTAGAATGCGAAGGATTTCAAGGACGCAGGTGTGCGAGGCATCATGGGAGATAATATCTTGAAAAGGAATAGGACAGTAGAAACATATCGCCCCGGAACACGGGTCCTCAATTTGACTCCGGGGCAGGTCGGGGCTGTTCCCTGGCCCTGATCCATTTTCTTGGAACCCTCAACATCAACAACAGGGTAAGTCCATAGCCCGGGCCTCATCCGGGCAATTCGGCTGTGGCGCCGACGCACCGACTCTCGCTTACCAAGGCTCTGATTGGCCGGGGCATTTCGGTGTCTGAGCCGACATCATGAACACCCAATCTTCATTGTAATTTAGCGCGCGTCTTGTGCTCAGCTCGCTAATAGAGTTTTGCGGAGAAGATTCAGCAGTCAGCTACCCCAGATGGGGTAAAAAACCGCGATCCAGATTTTTGGAACGCGTCGGGATCGGTAGTCAACTGACATCTTCATATTTCGCGATGTGTGCGAGTTATTGACCTTGGAATGATCATAAAAAGGCAGTACCCCAGCCTAAGCTGAAGATCATCATCAGCATCATCAACTATCAACACCATCGCCATCATGACCGCTCAAGCTTCGACTTCGCTCTTCAAGAACCCTAGCCTTCTGAGGCTGTATCTTCTTCTCATTCCTGGTTCGCTGATTGTCAGCGCTGCAATGGGATATGATTCGAGTCTCATGAACGGCATCCAGGGAGTCGATCGATGGCAGAATTGTGAGTAGCTCGCTGCTGTGTCCCTCGATTCTAGCTAACCGTCGGTGTTTAGACTTCAACCATCCTCAAGGCTCTCTTCTCGGTATCATGAACGCAATTCTCCCTCTCGGTGCCGTCTTCGGGACGATCCCGGCAGCTTGGCTGTCTGATCATCATGGAAGACGCTGGGCAATGGCTGTTGGCGATGTCATTGTTATCCTTTCGACCATCATCCAGACCGCCAGCATCAACAGTCAGTCCTTCCTGGCGCCCCTATTAAGCGAATGCTAACACTTCCATCAGCGCCGATGTATATGGCTTCACGATTTCTAATTGGTCTCGGAATCACCATCGCGTCCAGCTCGGCTCCCATGCTAGCCGCCGAACTTGCGCATCCCGAATCGCGAACGACCCTCACATCGATGTATAATACGCTCTGGTACTTGGGAGTAAGTCAAAACATCTCCAAAGCCATAATTTGCGCCAACTAATAGTTTTAGTCCATCATCGCAGCATGGACGACGTACGGCACTTACCGCATCAACTCCGAATGGTCTTGGAGACTCCCTACAGCTCTTCAAGCGCTCCCAGCCATAATCAACCTCATTGGACTGTGGTTTCTCCCCGAAAGTCCTCGATGGCTTGTAGGCCAGGATCGTCATGACGAGGCCCGTGATATCCTCATCAAGTACCATGCCGACGGTGATCAAGACTCTGCGTTTGTTGCTGCTGAGTTTGAAGAGATTCGCACTGCACTTCAACTTGAACTAGCTGGCTCGAGGTCCTGGAAGGAGTTGGTCCAGACCAAGGCTAATAGGCATCGGACATTCCTTGTCATTTGCTGTGCTTTCTTCCCCCAGTGGTCTGGAAACGGCCTGGTCGTAAGTCTCGCATCACAATAAGTTCGATGCAGTTCGCTGACCATATCTAGTCTTACTACATCGCCCCTGTCCTTCGATCCATCGGCATCAGCTCACAAGAAGACATCACTCTCATCAATGGCATCCTTCAGATCTGGAACATGATCGTGGCCATGACTGGTGCCAACCTCGTCAATCGGGTTGGTCGTCGCCCTCTCTTTGTCGTCGCAACTTCATGCATGCTTGCTGGTATGGTAGCCTGGACTATTACTGGCAGTATCTTTGCAAGAACAAAGTCAGAGGCCACCGGCGCAGGAATCCTCACTTGTGTCATTTTCTTCGCTTCTTCGTACAACATCTGCTGGAACCCATTGGCAGTCGCATACCCTGTCGAGATCCTCCCCTTCAACATCCGGGCCAAGGGTATCGCACTTCTTATGGGATCCATCAAAGGAGCTAGCTTCTTCAATCAGTTTGTCAACCCCATTGGACTGAAGAATCTCGGCTGGAAGTACTATATAGTGTACTGCGTCTGGCTTTGCATCGTTCTACTCACTGTGTTCTTTATGTTTCCAGAGACCAAGGTAAGCCTTTTCCTATTCCTTTTCATCGTTGACCTGTCCTGACTGTGTTTACAGAATCGATCGCTCGAAGAGATTTCCGAGGTGTTCGAAAAGTACTCTGAGGACGCACCCGAGAAGAAGTTTGAGGCGGCTGACATCGAGTGTATTGAGCATCAGAAGAAGGCGAAGGAGTAATACGGCGGATATTTCTCTATGGTCAAAGTTGAGGACAATCAGGATCTTATAGTAGGTCTGACCGACTAGTGGCGCTTACTGCGTGCATTCTTGGTGAACATCAATAACATGCCATATGATGGTAAATCTATAGATCATCCAACTCTTACTATTGCATAGGTAGTAGAAGCTAAGGATAATAATATTTACAACTTGACCGTTTTAATGAGAACTCTTGTTGTAGTACGGGAACCTGACTTAACAAGCTTATGCGACGTCCTCGTATTAGGCTTTACAGCACTGACACTTTTAGACTATTAGCTCCTCATTTCATTCATGAGGCTGAAGCCCTTTTAGACTTACCGAAACAGATCCCGAATCGTCGTCAGGAACAACCATTGTGGAGCATTGGCTAGCATGTTCTGTCGTACCACATACATTGAGGCCAGTCATACTCTGGCAGACTTCAATTGGAGACTGATATCTATCATGAGTAAATCACTATTGTGTCATAGAGTATGTCCACTTACACAAGGCGTGGTTCGCGGCACGCAATCATCTGCAGCGGCGAAAGGCATGAAAGCAGCTGCCAAGGCCAAGATGCTAGAGAGTTGCATGGCGGAGAAACTAGGGATATACTGTTCTGTCTGAGTGATGGGGTGGGAGTCGAGACGAATGGAAGAACGAAACTGATTGTATACCGAGCTGGTATAAGTACTCTACGTTGAATACTTGGTCAGACCATCACGAGCACCTTTCATTGCCATCCTTACCGACTATTCAACCGCCAAGACATATGATCCATTTTGCAAAGCTTATAACTAGCCATTCACTTGGCGGGTAAATAAAGCACCGATATCAGCAAAACTCAAAATTGCAGATCATAACCTCGTTGTTTTGTTTCGCCCTTCAGCTTACGTATCTTGGTGTCCGTGTCGAAGAAAGGTGGATATGGATCCCCATACGAAGTGGATTACTTATATTAATACCAGACAGACCCTTGAAAAGTTAATTCTTATGACTCGCGGCATTCTCGCAACTCTTTTAACACAGAAGCACCGATTAGTACTCCTCTTATGGTTGCCAAGTTTAGAGATGGCATTGGTTGGGGACGGGTCTAGTCATAGTGTATTATAATCTCCAGGTTCCATGCTGCTCTCCAATGCGCACAAACTCTATTCTTTATGATGATTGGGACTTGGCCAGGTAGAAAATCTTTTATCGTGCGTGTTTCCGGATCGGCAGAGGACAAATACATGGCGAGTATCCGATCCGAAATCCGAAAGGGTTTGTACATCCGCCGATGCCCTATCACGAACGGGCCTATAATGAAATCTAAATGTCTAAATAATACTTAAGAAGCGCAATCCAGCTATCATGAAGTCAATTTCACTAATCACCATCTTCTACCAGCCATTTTGCTCTACATCACAAACATCTCTAAGAAAATGTCACCATGTCATCGCGATGTCGAGTTCCCCACTGTTGACGGACTAACCCTTAGGGGTTGGTTCTACACCGCCAGTGGAGATGGGAAGCACCCATGCATCATCATGGCGAACGGAGTGAGCTTCCTCTGAGTAATCAACTGGAGTATCCACTAATCTCTTTCCTAGCTGGCAGGTTTGAAGGGGCAGTTCTGCCCCAGCTTTGCCCAGCGCTTTCAAGCCGCTGGCTATGAAGTCTTGCTCTTTGATCACCGCAACTAAGGTGCAAGTGACGGTCTTCACGAAACGAGACAAACCCTATCCAGACTGGTCGTGACTACTCAGATGCCTTTGACTACGTTGCCTCGTTGGACGACGTCGATTCTTCCAGGATCGTCTGCTGGGGCACTAGCATGTGCGGCGGTTCCGTTCTGCACGCCGCAGCATTCGACAAGCGTATTCGAGCGGTGATCTCTCAAGTCCCCTTTGTATCTGGTGAACTACTTAGCACCCACCTCGCACCCATTATCGGGTCCCTGTACTCCAGTCGACAACAGCTCAAAGCTGGCAAACCCGTCCCCCTCATCAAGCTTTTCGCCGAGACCCCCGAGGAGAGTCTCCAGCAATGCACCAAAGCCCTTATACGCGATGAGAATCTCTGCGATTCCATCAAGGCTTTGGATAAGGACAAGCTTCCTTAGTCTCCGAATGTCACTCCCCAATCACTTCTTAATATGGTTACATTTTTATGCACCGTATTGCACCTACACCACTCCTCTTGGTCAGTGCGGAGCTAACTAAGTTCTCTCAGCCGGAATAAGCTCTCAGCCACAAGTCTCAAGTGCAAATAACACTTCTAGCTCACAACTTAGACATCAATACCCTATCGTCTGAGAGTCGTCTAACACAATCTCAGTACCATGTCAATTTTCACAGCCATCGCATGCATCATTAGGGCACATCATCCTTCCAGTATTAATATAATCGAACTCTAACACTAAACAATTCTCAGTAAACTATGTCCGCATATACCATGCCAAGTCCTCGTCGTTCTTCTCCCTAAAGGTCATTCCATTGCCCATGAACTGGAACCGGTTCCCGCCTGTATACTTGTACACGAAGTCCTCAGTTCTAAACTCATCCAGAATCTCCTTGTAGTGAATCACACTACCAGGGTACATAGCAGTCACCCTACCGTCGGCCTTTTCCTTCTTGAACCAGGACCTGCAGTCCCCTGTCCAAACAGTCGTTTTCATCAATTCTTGGACGTAGGTATTAAAGTCATCTAGCGCATCCTGACGAACTTGAACCGATCTAAATGAAGTGATTGTCAGTTAGTATCAGTTCTTATGAAAGTGACCACAAAGTATAACCTACTTGATATTCTGTGTCGATATTTTCCGAATCCATCTTGCGATGTAGTCCACTGTGAATGACATGACGGCCAGTAAGCTTCCGTGTGCCAAAGGGGTGTTGGGACCGTTGATAGTAAAGAAATTGGGCATGTTTGCTGCAAACACCCCAAAGTAGGCCTCTGGAGCGTCCTTCCACTGCTCAGCAAGCGAAATTTCATTCTGACCCACGACTTTGAATACCGGAACGAAGCTGACGTCAAATCCTGTCGCGCAAACAATTATGTCAAACTCTTCTGTCTTAGTTAGGCTGCGAATCCCACCCTCAACGACCTCCTGGATAGGTTCATCTTGGAGGGCAACGTTGCCTTGCTGTAGTGCCTCGAGGTAGTTCTCACCGGGGGACAGTCGCCGGCAACCGACCTGAAATGTCGGGATGAGCCTGGCACACAGATCGGGGTCATGGTTGAGTGTGTCCTCCATCTTTGCCTTGAAATGCTGAAAGGCATATTTCTGTTCTGGGCTATCCTTGACGGACACCCTGAAGAACTTGTTCATCGAATGCTCAATACTGTGTCGGAGCTTGAAAAATATTTCCTCGTCATCCTTGAAAGCTTGAATCTCATGTTCAGTGTATGTAAAGTTCTTGCCGTCCGGCGTAAACTCCGAGGCGAATGCGCTACTGATCCAAAGCGGGCTGCGCGCATAGTTGACGATCTTGGCTGCCGTAGGCTGCATTTGTGGAAGGACTTGCACAGCAGAAGAACCGTTTCCGATAATGGCGACTCTCTTGCCAGACCAGTCAAGGCTTGTGTCCCATGCAGCGGTATGCACCAGTTTCCCCTTGAAATTTTCAAGCCCTGCTATCGTAGGCCAGGTCCATTTGCTGAGGAAGCCTGTGGCGTTGATGACGATGTCTGCTTTTTCCTGGATAACCTCGCGACTGTGACCCTGTCGGATCTCGAGGCGCCACTTGCCAGTATCATCGTCCCAGATCGAAGATAAGACTTCACTATTGAGTATGACAGGCTCATCAAGCTTATACTTATCGGATGTCTTTTTGATATATCTCCATATCTCTGGACCTGTGGCATAAAACTGGCTCCAAGAGGGATTGGGCTCAAAGGGGAATGTGTAAATGTGTGCGGGAACATCGCATGCGACTCCAGGATATTTATTGACCAACCAAGTTCCTCCGATATCGTCATTCTTCTCGTAGATGTTCAAATCCATGAATTTCTTCAACGGCGTGTCTCCGTGCTTGTACTGATACGAGAGCATCAGCCCTGCATACCCGGCACCTATGCAAACAACCTTAAGTTTGCGGGGCTGGAAAGAAGGCCCTTCCTTTACAGGCACCCAGTTGTCCGGTTTATTCATGCTAACGAAATTGAGAGAAGTGGTTGCGAAGAAAGAGTGTTGTCAATTTGGTATTTCGGTGGACTTAGTAAAGAAGCCGAAAAGGATCTAATATTTAATGACCATACAGTTCTGCTGGGTAAGGACTTCATCTTTTTACATTTGAAGTTCTATCGGATTTTTGGAATTAGACTTCTTCGGATCTATTGGCAGTTCGGCAGGCTTATAGCCCTGTCCCGGAAGCCCGGAAGCCGGCCGGGTCGGATCAAGTCCCTGCTCCACCGGGTCCTGACAGAGGGTAACTAATCCATCTATGTGTACCTAATGTTCATGTGCATTAATACTGGGAATTTGATCAGCTTCGAAAATAGGAACTTAGCCCAAGAACAAGCTTTTTGATTGCCGCGCCTTTCTTTTAGAGACCTATAAGTCATCATGGCTACAGAAGCGACTTTGGAGTTTTTCGGTATGTTCCCTGAAATCTCTGGCACCCATCTCAGCCTTGCCGCCTGATTGACTGACTGACTGACTGACTGGTTAAAATGAAATAGGAACAACTACGTTTAGGCTGAAATGGAAGGGCTTGACCGTCTTCCACGACACCTGGCTTGACAAACCAGCCGGTCTCAAACGATACCTCGAGCTGGAAGATGTGACAGAACTAGATTACATCGTCATCTCGCACGCCCACTTCGACCAGTAGGTCCAACCAAATTTCTCAGCCTCATCAAGTACTAATCAGCAGAAAAGCCTCCCTGGCGCGGACCAACTCGCTCTGAAAACTGGGGCCACGGTGATTGCCAACGGTGAGGCTATTAGGTGCCTCCGAGATGCTGGAGTCCCTGATGCACAGCTGATCCCAGTTAGCGGCGGCGAAAGAGTCCCCTTATTCAGCAAGGAGATTCTCCAAAAGGCTGCACAAGGCATAGTTGATCGAGCTCCAGCACCACCAACAGCGCCTCCCATGCCCCATGCCAAATACGCCACGGCGGCAGTCCACGTATGGCCCTCACTGCACTCCCTAATCCCAGCAATTACACCACACGACCTACCCGAAGAATTCGATACCGCCGAGCGCTATACCGGGGAAGTCACCCCTTATGACTGCTCCTTGGATATCACCAGACTGATGCAGTTTGGCCTTTTCAAAATGAAGGAGTTTCTGCCCGCGGAGAGCATGGACCCCGGGACACGGGCCTTTGCCAACTATGTTCAAGACCGTCGGAAGCACGTCATGTCGCACTTTGAGGGTGGACAGCTGATGTATAATTTCGTCGCTGACGGGAAAAGCATCTTGTTCAACAGTCACTTGGGCGTGTACCAAGGCATCGCCCAATGTCTAACGCCTAAGCCCACTGTTGCTATCTTGGGAGTCGGCGGTCGAGCAAATCTTGATGGCAGGCCGTTCCAAGGCTCGGCAGCCGAGTTCCTTGTCAAGCAGGCAAAGTGGTTGGGTGAACCTAGCAGCATTTATTTCTGCCTCAATGATCAGAAGTAAGATTCTTATAGTCCTGTCTCTAATCTTATCACACTGCTAACCTCTTCAAGTATTATCAAGCCTTTTAGAGTGGATGTCACTGCCGCGAAAGATAAGCTGGAGCAGGAGACAGCGGCTAGAGCTATTGATACGCAGCCTGGGAAGGTTTACAACTTGGATATCTGACATGTGAGCGAGAGCTAGCAAGGGATTAGAAACATTGGTTGATAGAATCCACAGCTGATGGATCACATCATGCGCCTCACATACGTTATTATAAGAAAAGGCATGTTCTCGCTTTCATTGGAACCAGCTCAGGCTAGAATAGGCTAGGCTCCCTATATCAGAAGTATCTTCAATACGAGATATGTCAATCAAAGAAGACTCATCGAACGAGTCTAAGGAGATATCGGGAAAGGCCCCACCAACTGTGATGGTTTCATCATCGAGGGCCGAACTCTCCGTCAAACAGATGGTTGATAGAGAAGTTAAAGGGCTGTGCAACCCCTGGGCGGTAACTGCTTCATCAGGCCATCCAGCGTCTATCCCCCCACGCTTTTGTCTCGGCAAAGGTGTTTTCTCTTGAAGGCGTCCAAATAGTTCGCCAACCAAATGGCTCTGCTTCTCGATGATGCGGTTATTCCGCTTCTCTACATACTCATCGCATGCCGATTGGAGCTGCTGCACAACCTGACAGTAGTACCTTGCAATACTATCATGCTTCTCAAATCTCTGCAATAGCCGTCCTACAATTTTTAAACTCGATTGCAACGGGAAAACGTGGTCCAAATCTGCAAAGGTAGCGACGCCCAGTGTCAGAGCAGCAGTGAAGGCAGAATGCACTGGAAATGGCAACCGTTTGGGGATACCATCTCTTGTCAGAATAGTCTCAAGCAATCGTACGATGCGTACAGCTGAATCAGCTGAAGCATACACAAGAGTCGTGTCGGGATGCGACGGTGGTGAGGCCCCTTCCTGATCTCGATAGCTGTTACCACTGATACCACGCATTGCCTGCGTCGCCGCTCGGTCGAGGAGAACAGGCCGGGTCAGCAGCATAATCGACCAGTAGTATGACTGCTTCATGTTGGAGGATGCCAGGGTGGGCTCTGAATCGTGTCCCTTGGCTTGCTCCGCGCACTCCAACCCATCAGTCTTTAGACCAAGAGCCATGCGACTCGCCCACGACCGATGCTCCTGTGTCATGTTTGTGATAAAGTGCCTCGAAACCTTGGAAGGCCCGTACACCTCCCTCAGAACGACCTCGATAATAGCCGCCATGTCAATGGCGGAGGAATAGCCCTTCTCGGCCTTTGTGTTGCGAGTCTCGTAGGTGCAGATTGGTCGACCTAGAGAGCCACTGGCGAATGTATCAAAAAGCCGTAATGCTTTCCAAAGACGTTCACGGAAAGCAGAATCAGCGTGACTCATGTGGTGCGATTTGTTCACTTTATGGATGCCCATGGCGCATGCAAGTCGACATGCGACTCCGATCGAGTGATAGGCGGCGTCTCGTCTTCCTGAGTTTATCTGGTAGAAAGCGATCAAGTTGTGGCACAAGATCAATGAGAGACTTGGCCCTTGGCTGCATTTGGAATTTGTCAAATATCTCGCATACGTGTAATATGCTTCCGCGGTTGCATCTTTATCCCCGGGGCACGTAAGTGCACCGTTTGCGAGGATGAGGTAACATATCGCGGAGGAAAGACTCGCAGCGTCGTCGTTGTGTTGTAGCCACTCGTCTATTTGTGCTTGAACTTCTTTTTCGTCTAAAGCACCCAGCAAATGACTTGTTGCTTGCATGCCCCAGCTAACAAGCTGTTTTGTATGGGAGGAGTTGGGTTTTGGTGGAGGGTCGGACACGGAAACTGGACAAGACGGATCATGGTTGGTATGGTACTGTATCGGCTGTTCGACAAAAGGGCAGGGCCCCAGTTTCCGAGCAACGAGCTGACGGATCTGCTGGAGAAAGGATTCATTGGCCGCATCCCCGAAATAGACGGAGCCTTGCTCGTCGTTCTCTGCCAATCGATGCGTATCTGGAAACGCTGTGCCGATGTCCAAAAACGAGTCTTCAAGTTGGCTCACCGTCTGATCAAGCGGCTGATCCTGGACAGTACTAGAGTAGTTCAGCAGCATATCTATCAGTGGCTCCGGGGCTTCTGTTGGATCTAAGCTGACACTTTGGCGTGAGGACATGGAAGCCCGCCGTTTTGGAGTAGAATAGCGACATTCCGAGGCAATCCGTCGGATGGCGCATCGACGACATGGCAAATTGCCGTCGCATCGCTCTTTTCGGCGTTTGCAGCTCTCGCATGCTGCCGCACAGCGACGGCGCATGTTATCGCTCAGCCTCTTGGTTGGCATAATGTATAAGCACCTTTGGTATGGAACTTGTTGATGTGGAGTGAAAAGTAGGTAGGGAGGAGAAGAAAGCCGATGGTTGTCAGCAACGTACTCTGTAGAGGTTTAATGAATTCACTACCGATAAGACTACCCGATAAATTGCGGGGAAAGTGTGCAATAGACTACTTAACTTAGCTAGTCTAGAAAGTAATGAGTCGGGTATTTGGTCAACGACGAATCGTGCAAATATAATAAGTTGGCATCATAGTGTGTGGTTCACAAGAGATACATACAGCCTATATTATAAATTTCTAGATAAAGCTCTATCAAGTCAAATGTTTTGCCTATGTAATCCCGAAATGGGGATAATTACAACATGCACAATTTGCTGTTGGTCCTGCTCTGTACTCCAAGGCCCGTAGCCCAGATAAATCCCCCCCACCTTGTATCCACTACCCCCGGCCAAGCCGGCATTCAGTAAAGGCCGGCCTCCGTCACGGTGTTTCCAAAGCCCGGAAACAACATCAAGATATCTCGTACCTCTACTTCTCAGATTTCTTGACTGCCTTGTACAAGACGGTTGCTACAGGCAGCAGCAAGCTTGCTAGGAATGATATAACACTGCCCAGAAGTCCATCGAGGTCGACCGTCTTGAATAAAATCAGCACTTCCGAGCTCCTCGATTTGGAATGATGGGACAGGACGGGTGTTAACTCACCGGCAGGGCTGTGCCCCCGCTCTTAGCCACCCAAGCAAACGAGCGGTCAATCATCTTTTCCTCGTACGCATTACACCTGGTCTCAATCTCCTTAGTGCTGAGTGGCGGGCCTGCTTGGGCCGCCCTGTTCAGTTCTAGCAACTCGGGTAGCAAGTCGGCGACGTCTCGCATAGCTTGGTTTCCACCCATACCCCTTTGCCTCGTTAGCAGCTTATTATCTATAGACCGTGAAACAACTTGCCGGTTCGGCTGCATTGCATGTACAGCGTCACCCACGAGCCATACACGCGGATGACCCTCTTCCGTGTTATTGTCATTGTATGCCCGAAGTCGCTGCCGCCAGTTCTTTGAGAGTTTTGTACTAGCCCGGAGCATTGTCACTGTTATGTTATCCTCCTCACTGGCTCCAGCGGAGAGCATGACATGACTGATGAAGTTTAGTTACTGATATTTGGATAGCAATGGAGTGTCAAACTTACTATTCTGGAGCCCAGTCTCGAATGATGTCGAGGCAAAACTGTCGTCTGTCGGGAATATCCTTTGGGTCATCAAACGGGCACAGCTCACGGGGAACAGATAAGCTCCAGTAGAATGATGCTTGGTCCTCGTCAAAGTCGAAGTCGTCATCGCGCTTTTGTTCTCCACCCTTTTGTTGAGAAGCTGGTAAGTAAACTATACGATTGTCAGTGGTGAAACGGGAGAGTACCAGAGTCACTGGTATCATACGCGCATAGTAGAGAGAGATGCCGTTCTTAAACACCAGAACTGGTCCATTGCGAAGACGAGGGGGCAGCTCGCGTAGGCGTGTCTTGGTGGCGTTGCCCTTTGACAGAATAGCCAGATGACTTTTCATGTCCACGAGATTCTTTGCCCCAATCTGCCTGTTTATCTGCCCATTGACGTGAGCATATCTGCACTGAGAAGATGGGGTATTAAGCAAAGCTCACTAACCTTTGATCCACTGCCATCCGCAGCGACAAGAATGTCACAGTACTCTGACGAGCCGTCTGTGAAGTTCACTTTAACGCCCTCGCTTCCACTAGGCCCATTCTCAATGATCTCGTAATGCGAGAATTGCTTGCCGAACTTGACCTTCCCCTCAACAACGACGGGGTCAAGAAGCAAGTTGCGCAGAACGACGCGATTGATGGCTGATGACTTAGAGTAGGTTGGAAGCGATGAGAGGTCCAGAATAGTCTGAAACTTGGTATTACAGATACTCGGCGCCGTCTTGGAGGAGCCAGAATATCTTCCGAGCCTCTGCACAATAGATTCCAGCTGTGAATCGGTCAGACACGAGGCCAGGCCCGTCAAAGCAGGGTCACCCAGACGGATCTGGTATCCTTCCCGCTTCAGACTTTCCTCATCTCTCTCAAAGACAAGTGTGTCAATACCATTGTTGATAAGACCGTTAGCCAGTAGCGAGCCTGCTAGACCCCCGCCGACTATACAGACTTTGAAATTACCCATGGTGATTGTGTGAGAGAGCAGGTCAGAAAGCAATTTATTGATATTCGAGGATCTAAAGATTCGAGACTGTTGGATGGGAGCATTAGTAAATAATGCAATTGCCTGATGCGCTAAGCAGCTGATCTTTGCATGTCCCGAATGGGACTGCGCAAGAGTGGAAACTAGTCCGGCCGCTGCCCGGTACCCGGTACCCGGACCCAGATCCGGTCTCCGATCCGGCTTATGTAAGAAAGAAAAGCCGAGAGGCGTGATATGAGGTACAAAGAGTCCCTGGAAGTTATTTCCCATGCTTCCCTCGTCACTGGGAATCGCGGGACATGGAGGGAGGGGAGTGGTTGTCAGAAGCAATTTTTCTACCGCCGCTCTTATTATCGGAAAGAAGCTGAGCATTGTAGGCAACCTTATGGGCACCAAACGGGAAGCCAGCGAGGCACTGGACGTTGCAGTCAGGGGGCTAATTGTCACATTTTGACCAAAGGGACTTTGCATGATATCGATAAGTTTTGTGACATGCTCCAGCAGGGTGGTTTCCCCGGAAGGATTGTAATTACAGTTCCTATATAGCTCCATCACAGCCGCTAAGCGATCTAAATACCTTCCTTCTGGGCATTCCTCCCTAAAACTAGAGACATAATTCCCCCTACTAGGACATCTTGTCTCATTGCCCCTCTCTCCCAAACTTCCTCTCCGCTCATCGGAAGTTTCCTTCTCCATTGCAACGAGACAGAGGCGGGTTACTACCAGGCTTAGCACAAGCAGAGATAGCACCTTCAATCCAGGTGATGCCATTGTAGCTTCCCTCGCCACGGCTGTCAGCATACCAAGTACCAATCTCAGTGGCAGATCCGATGCAGCCACGGAATTGACGACCAGAACGGCGAGTCGTGAGAGGCTTGGTGATCATGACACCACACTGACCGTCCTTGATAGTAGCCTTGGTGATGACTGAGGTCTGCGTGGTCCAGGTGCGGCTGTAGTCGATACCAAGAGACCCAGCCAGCTTATCCTTGACGAACGTAAGGTCGACTCCAGCACTGCCTCCAACGGTGTTGGAAACGCTGTAGCCTGACGACACGCTGATGTCCATGTCCCCGACGGCGCAGACAACTGGCGACATCTGCACATCCCAGTCGACAAAAGTCTCAGTCTTGTCGGTGGTGATGTAGAAGGTGCCTTCGCAGTCGTCTCTCTTTCCGAGCTGGCCCTTTGAGACTTTGGAATACTTGGGCTTGGGAATATTGGTGCTGTTGTAAGAGATCCAAGATGGGTCCAGCTTGGGAGCACCGATCTTGATGCCCTCGGCTTTGAGCTTGGCCAGGTAGGCCTCCTCCTTGACCACGTAGGCTATCAGGCATTTAGCATATGTCTCGAAGAATTTTGCAGAAAGTTGACTTACAAACGCCCTTTACAGGAACAATGACATCGCTGGGCTGAATTTGGTGGTTGGGAGTCCACTTGATGGCTCCTGGGAAGGGAGCATCTTCTACCGGAAACGCTCCAGTAGCAGAGATGAGCAAAGCATAGACGAGGCTGAGATGATGCATCTTGCGAGGATTATCAGACTTGGGTTTGATATGAGAGATGAGGGTAATGTGATTGAATGAGTTGATGTGTCTGATTTTCTCTCGGCCAAGCCGGAGACAGCCAGTATTTATGTTTGATCGAGAGACTCAAGCTCAATAATCTAATGTTGGGTCTCATTTTAATGCGAGTACAGAGCATCAACTTCTAACTTTCATGTCACCCAATCACGCCAAGTCGAACGGCCCTCCTATTGCTGGTCAGACAACGGATCTCGCATGCTACGTCACTCCATGAATCTGACAGCTCTGAAGCATGATGTCAATCCCTATTTCAATAAAGTTTAATCTGGGGTAGCTAAAGAACGCACTTTCCTATTTGGAACCGGATTCTGTAGTTCATAAGTGGAGCATCGTCTCATGTTCCTCAGGGCTGTTGATGATCAAGTCACTATTCCAGTTAGTTCATTGGTGGGGCAACCCCAACTACTAGTTTCAGCTACTCGTATAGAGAAAGACGTTGGATCCTTCAGCACTGGGTTCTTGAATCATGGCATGAAACTATTACATTCGTGTTACCTGATAGGCGGGAATATTATACCAAAATCAACTGCCGATGTACGGCTTCACCGATGATCGATTTACGAATATCCTGTTTGGGATCAAAGAGGTGTCATGTCAGTCCTTGTGGTACATGTAAGTCCTTGTGTTATTTTAGGAACTCTTCTCGGACCGGTAAGGAGTTCATTGAATCAAGAGTAGAGACAAACTGTATAAAGACCCAAGTTCAAGTACCGAAGAAATTGGACCGGCCAACTCAACTTCCTCAACTTATCATTTCTCTTGTTTTCTATTCACCATGCACATTTCTGTCTTCACACTGGCCATCATGGCTGTCAGCGGGTTCGTCATGTCTACACAGCCTCCTGATGCCCCCTTCCAAAGATACTAACACCTTCGATAGTGCTCATGCTGCTACTCACAAGGCTGCTGCCTGTGTGTCCAACAGGATCTCGTCCCCCGTAGGCGGAACGCCATTCAGCCCAAGCTACAATTGGCAGACTACCTATGAAGTTCTTGCGGATGCTACTAAGTGCGCTTGCGATATGTATAATCAGCGAAGCACTGGTGATGAGTGGTGGGACACATGTACTGATTGTACTTTTGTGAGCTTTAGACCAAGTACTCTAAACTTAGTCGCTGTTTTTGCTAATTTCCTTACTAGGATGGGACAATATGTAACTCAGCAGAGGGTCACATCGGTGGCGATGAGGTAAGGCCAGAAAGGCTGAGATGAAATCATAGATACTAATCAATCTATAGTTTACTTATTACTGCGAAGAGAAGTGTGGTGCCCAGGGTGCTGAGGCTGACTAGTAGCTTCAGGGCATATCTGATACTCAAGCTATTGCTAGGGTGGTTTTATTTACAGAGTTAATTCAAGACATCTATATAGTCGCGCTGTTATTATATATCGTGAAATAACTACTAGTAGTTACTTGTCTTAAACTGGGTTAAATATAGAGGAAAGCTGTAAAATCTATGTTTAAAGCTGCTAGGCAGTTGAGATAGTGCCCTTAATGCTAAAAGGTTATCACTAGACGCCCGATCGTCATAGCCTTTACCGCTCTGAGGCGTGTAGAGCGTTCCCGTCATATTTAATAAGGGGAATATTATGAAAGGGCAGATCAGGGTTACTTGTCCAGTGGCGACTAAAGACAATAGCCAGCTTATAGTCCTTGCAAGTATTTCTAACTTCCTTTTGCGCAGATTTACCATTGAATCCCCCACTGATTATAACGGGCGCTTCTCTGTCCCATGCATGAACAGCAAAAGAGACATCGTTGCTTATATCAACGCCGGATATAACCCTTAGTCTAAAGTCCGGCAAGGTAAACATCGCAGCTCCCGCTTCTTCTAGCCAATTAAATCGCCGCCCCTCTGGTACTATCACCCGCCTAGTGTTGAGCTGAGCAAGAGCCACGCTCGGCACCGAATCGGCAAATCATCTCATTGATATCTAGAAGTCCGTATACACTCAACGTCAGTATATAAATATCTGCAACTTGCCCAGTTATTTTATCTTCTTTCCAAGTCACTTCGACATAACCTAGTCATTAAGTTACAAATATGGCGAACCAACGAATACCCACACCAACAAGACCAGATGTGCCAACGTTGAGTAGATCCCTCAAGCCGGACAATTCGCCATATGTCCCCGAGCCCAGCTCAGGAGATACAAGCCTCTCGCAACCAAACCATCTCTTGGAAATTGGACCCTCTGTTGACAATTCGGAGCCTCCATATACAGTTTTCTCCTACTGGGAAAAGGTCGGCATTATTATCTTAGTCTCATTTCTAGCGATGATATCCCCCTTGTCCAGTACAGTATTTCTCCCAGCAATCCCTTCCATCGCCAAGGATATGGATGTATCTATCTCTCTTATAAACCTAACAGTTACAGCATATCTGGTAAGTTTTGTTTCACAAAGTCTTCCAATCTTGACGTCTTATGAAAGATCTTTCAAGGAATTACCCCCTCGTTCATCGGCAACTTTTCAGACACTTATGGACGCAGACCTGCATACATGATTTGCTGTGCTATATACCTCGCGGCCAACGTCGGTCTCGCCTTGCAGAATAGTTACGTCGCCTTGATTATTCTGCGGTGCCTCCAGAGTGCTGGAAGCAGTGCGACTATAGCACTCGGTAGTGCGACATCCGCTGATATGGTGACCCGAGCCGAGCGTGGGAGATATCTTGGCTACGCCTCTATGGGAGTCACCCTAGGCCCTGCCCTTGGACCTGTGATAGGGGGCCTTCTTGATCACTATCTTGGCTGGAGGTCTATCTTTTGGTTCCTCACCATCCTTTCAGCTGCACTCTTTCTCATCATATTTATCATTCTCCCTGAGACTTGCCGAAACGTTGTTGGCAATGGAGGTATTACTCCACCGTGGTGGAACATGTCACTTATGGGATATTTCAAGCAACGAAAGCAGGAACGAGTCGAAAGCTTGGTACAACAACCCAGTCGGAAACGACCGAATCCATTCGCTTCCCTGAAGATCGTCTTCGAAAAGGAGACAGGTCTTGTTCTAGGCTTCAGTGCTCTAATGTATGGCGGTTACTATATGGTGCTGTCAACGCTCTCAGCTCAGTTGACTTCACGGTTCAGTTACTCGTCTGTCGTGGTCGGACTGTGCTATCTACCGATGGGATTCGGAAGCATATGCTATCGATACACGGCTGGCCTCGTCATGGACTGGAACTTCCGACGACATGCCAAGAGACAAGGTATAAAAATTGTCAAAAACCAACAACAGGACCTCAAGCTGCTTCCTATTGAGAGAATGAGGATCGAGATATCCCTGCCCTTTGTATACATGGCCTGCGCGATGATAATCATTTATGGTTGGGTCATGGATCAGAAACTGGCGCTTGCAGGAATCGAGGTTCCCTTATTCTTCCTTGCGTTGGCTATTTCCGGTGCGATGAACAACTTGAACACCCTCATTGTTGATCTCAACACACGTTCTGCAGCGACAGCCGTGGCAGCGAATAACCTCGCTAGATGCTTGGTCGGAGCAGGGGCAGTGGCAGTTGCTGATCCAATGATTAACGAATGGGGCTTGGGGTGGACTTCGGTTTTTGTCTCAGGAGTGTGGGTGATCTTTAGCATTCTTCTTTGGGTGGTTATGTGGAAAGGGCACAGTTGGAGAATGGAAAAGCAGGAGGAACGGGATGGTGATAGCTGCTGACGATTGCTGCAGACAATTGCAAGTTCTAGCCACTATCTGAGCAACAAGATTGGCTAGAAATAGGTGCATTCTGTGTGTATTAGTTTAGAGAACTATATTCCAATGACTATCATATCTTCATGTAAACCGTATATGCTCCTTCATAACTCGATAGTCTCCACCAGCCGTCAAAGGCTCCCTTACATACTCCAGCCATAGATCGTCGGCAGTGTGTTTCTTGACCACTACACTCAAAACTCTCCGTTCTCTAGTGATTCCATACGGCCAGACAAGCCGTTCTCTTGGCCAACCTTTGGCTAATCCCTCGGCAAGTTCTTCTTGCTCCCTCGCTGCAGTAAGTCCCGTCAGCTTCGTTGGTACCTCAGAGTTGTGACTTCCCAGATCCCATAGCACAGGCCATTGTTCTTTCTGGTCCGTCAGGAAGCCCTCAGCCCATTCGCTAGACTCTTCTCTTGAGACGATTTCATACTTGTTCGGGGAATCTTGGATAGGCGTAGTGCCTCGTGGCATCTCAAGCCCCTCCTCCTCAATCTCAATGACTCTCGTAACCATTGCGATAGTATGCTTAATCATCGTCAGACTCTCCACCCGCTTAGTCTTTTCTCGCTCGTAAAGAAGTTCAAGTGCTCTTCTCCGAATAGTAGGTTGTCGACACTTGGCAGCTATCCAGTAAACTGGCCCAACAACCTCGCTCTCAAATGTGAATGATGGCCCTTGCATGATATTCATATCGTAATTGACTACGAAAGTTGCACAATCAGTGGCAATGGAGAGATCGCATAGACCATTCCTATCGCAGATATAGTCTGATCCTGAGACCATTGAGTCGAGGAACACTATCATGAGACAGTGCCTCTGTGTAAGAAGCTTTGCGGTTCTTGTGTCTGACTCATCAAGATCACTGAACGCAAGGTACGCTTGAAAGGCGTGACGCCAGTTCGCCAGCTCACGGGTAAGATGTTTGTACCTTGACTGCAGAGTATCTTCCTCAGTATCCAAAGTCTCTTCGTTGGCGCCCTTTGAGCGGTATGACTTGACCTCATAGATAAGAGTGAATCCGATATCGACGAGGTAATATAAGACGCACCGCGCGTCAGCCAGAGAAGCAAATTTGAGCGGCGCTGTCGTCATTTGTAAGAGGTGCCGTGGGACTTCAACTCTATCATTACCAACATATGCCAGCCGTAAGTATATAGGAGCCAGGTACTGTCGAATAATGTCCATTTCTGGTGTTTTACGGTCCTCGATGTTCGCAAGAAGCCTTCGTCCTTGCAGTATGTGCATCTTGGCTGCGTTTTGATGCTCATGGCCCAGCATGAACTCAATACAGACAAAGAGCAAGCATACGAGGAGGGGCTTCACTCTTGACTCTGTGGCTAAGGGCCATGACCGAACGGCGAGAATGGCTTTGTTGTACTCGACTATGGCTGGTCTGTAATTTGGACAGTGGTCTTTTGTACCCTTTGTCTTTTCAGCATACATGAGACTGATGGTTGAGATGGCATGCCGTATAGCTGGATCAGTGGGTGCGAGTCGCAACACAAGATCACCCCAGAAGTCGCTATCCACAGTATCGCCAACTTGGTGAGAGACATGGCCTCTGTAGTAGTCAAAAGCGTGAAGGCTCAGCTCTGCCCCCAGATCGTTATTGAGGGCACGCGTGATCGGTGGACGCTCTCGAATGATGAGTGTCTGCTGGGTCACGCTGTCTGCATCTCCATAGCCATCGCATTTACGACCAGTGCCAATGCATCGCTGACAGTCAGGCCTCGCTTCATCACATTTAATCTTGCGGATTCTGCACGGGTAGATCCACATCAGCACACGATATGATGGGATTGGACCTCGGTAATCTCACCTGCATGTCATGCAACCAGTGCGAGCCTTGGGAAGTCCCTTGCGATGTCGCGGGTGGGAAGCACGAAGCAGAATTCGTGGTCGCTCTCTCGACATTAGACTGGTGGTGGAAGGATTTTCCTACCCCCAACGCGTTAGCAAACCAGCGCCAACGAGGCGAATTGTCCATTGAAATCATTTTCCTGATGATCGCAGCGAGAAAATCACACGTAATCGACGTACACGAAGGGTTCTGGACTTACAGTACTAGACAATAACGGCACTTTGTTGGGCTTCGGAAAACGTTAAGCGGTGCTGACTCTGGGAACATGCAGTCAGACGTCAATTAGTAGTTTAGTACCCTCGTCTGAAACGACCCCTGCGGAGTAATTTCGACTGTTTTCATTAGGTCTTACCAGATGATGCGGGCCTCGTGGGGCAAGAAAATATCGGACTTTGATGCAGAGTGTCAAAATAAACTCACCAAAAGTTATCCTAAGCTTAGGCTATATTACTCAAGTCTTTTTGTCATCTAGGATCAAGGTCCTGTGTTTTCTTTCCTCCCCTAGGCGGGCTGGCGGCTAAGAACAGGTTAATGATCGGGTAAGCACTTGGCGCTTTGGCTTCTCCTGTTGCTATGTTGTATCAGTACGACGCTGAGGAAATTGATATTGGCTTGGTGCGTGTTTGCGAGTCATGGAGTCAGCTCTGAAGCTACTTGGCCAAGTCAGAATCGGGACAAAAATAGAACAAATGACTTTTTTGAACGGGGCAGTGGGTTAGCACCTCGCTTACACTTCCATAAATAGTTAGACATCTCGTTCCACCTCGCTCTCTTAATTAAGCAGGTCCAGCGAGACATTTCCAAGTCGTGTTCAACTATTATCAAGTATATGCATTATATACATATGAGAACTACAGAGGAAGAGAAGTGATTTATTTTTAGAATGATAATAATCCTAGAATACGTCGTCCAAAAGGCGGGTAATATGACTATTTTGCCGTTCCTGAAGCAAACTATCGTGTTGCGATGATACCTGGGTAGATTGTGTAACGAAAGTAAGCAAACTACGTCGCGAGCTCTCCAAGAACAGCAATCTTACCGCAAGAAATAACCTGACCAAATTTCAAGTACAACAACTGGATCAATAGGTCATGTTTTCCATATCATGAATGAGAGCCTTGACCTGGACCATTTCCCCATCGTCATACTTTGGGATACCCTGTGCTGACCCAAGTGGCGCTGCCCAGGCAGCCAAGGAATCGCCAACTTGCCTCTCAGTAAACTTCCATCGCTCAAGCATTGCGCAAGCAAGATGATAATACTCATTAGCATGCTGCATAAACCCAACACGTTTCCACATATTTTCAACCGAGTAGCTGTCGGAATTGACCACGGCATGGTCACCTTGTTGCCACAGCCATATCCACCGGCTTAAGCCGGTGGCTGCTGGGGTTATTTGTGATGCGTCGATGAGAGTCGTCTGATATTGGAAAATCAGACAGCAAAGAGCTACACGATTGTCAAAAACGTAAGAGGAGAGGAGGTTGAACCTACCTGAGATGATAGTAAACATGTTGAAGGAACTGAGATTGTGGAATATGTTGATGTCTATATCATGAGGTGAGCATAACAGTCTCACAGCAGATGCTACTGTTAGTCGAGATCCATTCGGTCTTCCTTTGGCAGCCACTTGCAATTGAAGGAAGCATTCCGCGGCCGATTCTGCCAGGAAACAAGCCTCAGGACACACCAGTCCGGTGCTGAGTTCAAGCGAGATTACCCTTGGCGGTAGTCTGTAGTAAAGAACGAATGCGGAGTCGAGGAGATAGATATAAGTCGCCGTCCTACATAGTCAGATGAAAGCTGACGAGAGCTCGATGTGGACATACCGAATCATGCTTTCAAGGAGTATCAACCTGGCCCATTTCTGTTGAGTAGAGAATGCAGTATCCACCTTCGCCAGGCTCAAGTTGTACAGACCAAACGATCTCGCGATCTACAAGACAAAATTAGCGAAACTCCCAGATATTCATATAATGAGGCGTACCGAGACAATCCGACTGTAGCGGTCCTTTCGAACACGCTGTCTCCCCTCTTTAGACCCCTCCCAGTTTTGTGCAATACATATAAAGTACGCAGCATGCAACGCTTTCAGCCTATCCCACACTGCCACCTCATCACCAACTAGATCCGAAGACGCAATGATAGAATCGTCATATAGGATATTATCGGCGAAGGCTACTTCCTCAACGGGCGTAAGCCATGCCATTGCGCGGACGCAGTCGTTTGCGTCTGGAGATAAACACGCTCCCAGCACCGCCATTGATGCAATCAGACCTGGAGGCTCCGCCTCGGGGTTAAGTGTTGGTTTGTGGATGATGGGACTATTGGGATACCAGCCTGACCAAAAGAGATGTAAGAATCTGTGGATATTGCAGGGTGAAAAGAAGTCGAAACAAGCTTTTTCGACGACGGGAGACCATTCTATCCCAAAATTGGAACATGATCGCGTTCGGGTCATTGTCCTCTTTATGATGCCCACGATCTCGCGTGTCTTTACGGACAAATTTTGGCGGGAAGAGTCTTCGAGTATTTCGTTCAATTGGCGTCTTTGAGCTACGGTGCCGCAGTCGAAACCATCAGCGATACCGGATGACTCGGTAAATCGTTTGAGAAATGGTAGAGCCAGCTTTTCTCGTGAAGGGACCTGGTCAAAGCAGGGCCTCAGATTCAGGTTACTTCCTTGGATATTACTCCGGACATCGAAGTTGAGGACCGAAAATGGTAGTGACACAACCTGAGGCCACTCTAGTGAGTAGTCAATGAAATCAGCCAATACGACAGGCATTGTGTCGGGTTCTTCTATAAGGCCATCGGGCATCCCTTGTTGATATACAATACTCGTCTCCTCCAAGACCGCTGATGACTCGGGACTAGTTGTCGGTTCATAAGAGCATTCGTGCTTCCGTATGCGGCATGTGCTGCAAGGAACGCTGCGATCGCAAGCGCGCTTCAAGCGGACGCAGCGATGACATGCCCTTGGCTTCTTCAATCTGGGTCTACGAGCGGGTAGAAGTGGTATCTCTGACCCATTTTCAAGGCGGACTTTGCAAATACCCCAGTGGCGCTTGAGAGCATCTCTAAGGATTATCGTGAGTGGACATGGCGGCGGGAAGGAGAGACAGAAAGACATACCTGCGAGTGAATGTACGTTGGCAAAATGAACAAATGGAGGGCGAGTCTGAGATTTCTGTTAGGTTGATATGGGCCGTCAGCAACTGGACAGACTGAGCGGCTATCAAGAGACCATCCCTACAGTACATACCTGCACGCCGAGACGATGGATCTGACTGTGGTAGTCGATACGGGGCTGTCCTGGAGGCCATGGTGTGAGGATTACTTCAAACCTAGGTGCATGAGGTCAATCACCCTGAGAATAATGAAGGCCTGAATGAAGTTGATTCCGGGCGAATGGCAGTGGAACTACCGATATGACAAACCCACATACAGATCATGGCCCGTTTCGTGCTTAGCCAAAACCTTGTTTGGAGAAAAAACGCGGGGAAATGACATTGACTCTATCGCCATTGGCCGTTTCTTTTTGGTGGCGGTGGACTTTTTCCGCTCTCCCCACATGCTGAAGAGGATGACTTGCACCAAGTTCAGTTTAGTAACCGTTGTCGAGAGTGCGGAGGTGGAATTCATCGCGACGCCAAGTTGGTGGGGCCGTAGAGCATCATGACCGACTTACAGCGATATAAACCGCCTTGCGTCGCATTGATATCAGATGAGATTGAAGAGTAGCAATTGAGTTACCATTAATTCAGTCAATCAACCACAAGAATAATTGTCATCATGTCTCCACCTGAAGAACACCATGGCCTCAAGTCCAAATGGCCCCAAGCCTTTGATCTCGCTGGTTCCAACTCCCCCTGTCGAATCGAAGGAGAAATCAGTGATCTCATCGTCCTCGGTCAAATTCCAGCTGCTATTGACGGGACATTCTACCGAGTCATGTGCGACCCTTTCGTCCCTCCTCACCCTGACAATGTCCCTCTCGACGGCGACGGTCACGTCTCTGCTTTCAGAATCCACAACGGTCGAGTTGACATGAAGATCAAATACGTCGAAACAGAACGCTATAAGCTTGAGAGAAAAGCCGGCAAAGCTTTATTCGGGCTGTATAGAAATCCATTCACGCATCATCCCTGCGTAAGAGCAGCCGTCGACTCCACTGCTAATACAAACATGGTCTACTGGGCGAAGCGTCTGTTGGCGCTTAAGGAATCTGCACTCCCTTATGAGATGCATCCTGATACCCTAGAGACTCTCTGCTACGATCCGTTTGGAGGCCAGGTCAATGCAAAAGCATTCACAGCACATCCGAAAATTGACCCGTTCTCTGATGAATTGGTTGTCTATGGGTACGAGGCCAAGGGTCTAGCGACTAAGGATATAGTTCTCTATGCTCTGGACAAGAACGGGGTTAAGCATGATGAGCAATGGATTGAGTCTCCCTGGTGCGCTCCCATCCACGACTGCGTCATCACACCCAATTTCATCGTCCTTATCCTATGGTGCTTTGAAGCCAATGTGGAGAGGATGAAAGCAGGAAAACAGCACTGGGCCTGGGACTACAACCTCCCAGCTACTTTCATCGTGGTGCCCCGTCGAGCGACCTCCAAGATTCCGGCTTCATGGAAGCAGGGAGAACACCGCGTCTACCATTGGAAGAACTGTATGAATATTCATGCCGGCAGCGCTTGGGAGGAAGATAATGGAAAATTGTATCTCGAGACATCTCGAGTTCACGATAATGCTTTTCCGTTCTTCCCCCCTGAGGACGGGAGAATGCCAGCTCCAGATGCCAAAGCTGACTTTGTTCGCTGGGAGATCGACCTCAATGCCCCAAGTGGGACCCAGATGGTAGATCCAGAGGTCATCCTCGACGTGCCATCAGAGTTTCCACGAATTGACGAGCGTTTCATGACCAAGAGAAATGAATACCTTTTCTTGAATGTCTTTATCCCCGAAAGCTCTCAGGGCGGAACAAACATTTTCCACGGACTCAATGGTTTGGCTATGCACAGTCACAGCTCTGGTGAAACGAAGTGGTTCTTTGCTGGCAAGGATTCTCTGGTTCAGGAACCAATTTTTATTCCTCGTACGCCTGATGCGCCTGAAGGCGATGGATGGATCATCGCTATGCTTGAGCGACGTGCTGCGAATAGGAGTGAACTTGTTGTTCTTGATACGAAAGAATTCGAGAAGCCTGTTGCCTTTATACAGCTTCCTATGCATCTTAAGGCTCAGGTACATGGGAACTGGATCGAAAGTAGGACACGGACATCTACACAGGCAATTGTGAGGCAGGTTGATGAAGTTCAGATCAGTGGAAGAGGAGCTCTGGAGCCATTGGAATGAGCGTGCGAGCAAGTATTCACTTTTAGGTATCATCATTAGTCTTATGAGTTAAGGCTTTGTGCGTATGAGAAGCTTTGTGTTTTAACGAGTGACTAGTTATTGAGGGATCCCAATATCTCAAACTATTGTTGCCTAGCCTTTGAAGTGATGGCAGATAAGAACTTCCATCCCTTTACATGTAAAGTCCCCATCAAGTCCAAGACCGAATGCACTTAAGTCCAGCACTGTCCAGATCCAGGGCCGGGCTGGCACTGCATACGACCACCGCCGCAAGACCAGCAGCCATAGTTACCAGCGCACTGGCACTTTCCAGGCTGGCAGTCCGCATGGGGAGAGTAGCAGGGGAAGCAGTCGCAACGAGCCTCAAGACCACGGAGGGCGAGGAGGGGCTATAAGATGAAGTGTCAGCAGAGTTCTATAATGAGTGTGATGGAAGATGGGGTTGCTTACCTTGTCGATACCAGTGTAGGTGTGACCGCCGTCCTCAATGGTGACGGTGTCGATGGCAGGAGTGGCAGTGACGCCGAGAGAGAGGAGGAGAGAGACGAAGAAAGTGGCCTTCATGATTGCTGCAGAATCTGTTGAAGTTGGATAATTGAGTAGATGAGTGAGGATGATGAGATGCAAAGACTGCGAGAGCCTTGAGTTCTTATAGCTTTCAGAAGCTATGAGGAGGCAAACCATTGACACTCGCTCGTGAGTGATTCACAAGATAGTGCTCACCTCACGATGTCCTGAGACAGTCTGCGCTGCACTTCGCCTCATGCAACTGAATCCTCTCAAAAGTCCTCAACCATAAGAAATTAGTCCATTATCATCATCATCATCATCTCGGGTTGACGCTCTACTCATTGGCTATCGCCTCACCGTGAGATATTTCTCAACTAGGAAATGAGCGGCTACACATATCACAGTACAAGTTTCACTAACTAAACAAAGCGTATCAGTATCACCTCTGCTGACTAGTTTGTGTAGTAACAGTTAGTGAACATGTCACAGAGGCAAATAAGCCGTTGTTGCGACACTTGCATAATGGAGGATCATTGGGTTTACAAGGATCCTCCTCGTATAACATAGACGCTCAGAATTGCACGTGTGTGGCACGTCGCCCGATAGTCCGAGCGAGTGGAAATAAGAGTGCATGTGCCGCAAGCTCGGATTCCACTTGAGAGTTCGGGACCGAGATGTTGAGCTCCATAATTGATCAACACAGTGGAAAATAACCGTGAACCGTCTTCTCTTTTTGGAATATTTGTGATTCCAACTGTGTAATTTGCCTTTGAATGGAAACACTTGTGAGAGTTGAAATGTAAGTCAGGGTTAAGTCCGACGTGAGAGTGCGAGAGCTAATGCAGCGGGTGAGATTCCTACGATTGACGGTCCACTTTCCCCAAGACTAGCTAGCCTCGAATTCGTTTCTCCATTTGCTGACGGCGAATTAGTTTCTATTCTCAATGTATCTAGGCAGTCTGACTTGTTACTCAAGAGTGGCAGAGCAATAATGCACCATCCTGCGCGTGAGTCTCACAAGCACCAAAACTGTACAACTGTTGTCTTATTCGATGCTTGTTACTCAGCCTCTGTTTCAGAAGTGATTCCATCGTGACCATAAGCACTTGAGTGATTCCATTTTCATTTCACCAGTCTTGTATCCGTAAATCATGCCCAATTAGAGCAACCCAGGAAAAACCTTCAGCTCTTAAGTCCGTAGGCGTGGCTTAACTAGCTCATGCAATAAAGTCCGTAGGCCCCTGTTCTCCACGACTGCCGATTGGCCCGGTTGTCTTACTCGGAACTTACTTGCGGCGCGGGCCGCAGATTATTCCGTATAGCGTATGGTCTCCTCACTCAACGGGCCTCTCCTCCGTGAAAACACTTCCATTTACAGCCTAGACTGCCTCTATACGGGAGGCAAGAAAACTCAGGACATCGATCCTAAATGACAAAAAGACTTGGATAAATTATTGTAAGATTTTAGTAATTGAGCATAGACTCAGTGGACCTTTACAGAGTCTATTGTAAGACATTACAGCAAGGACTGAAGTTTTCCCATCCGCTGAGGTTTGTTCCTGAGGTAAAGATCGTCAATCATGCGCCGCAAAGAGGCATTAAATCTAGACCTCACGTAAGACGGCATTTCAGGAAGGTGGCCTCGCTCGGCTTATTTGCTCTAGTGCCGCGGCATGATCGACGAATAGTATTCCAAATGCAGCGCTTCATGTGAAAAGATGACTGCATGGCCCCTTCTGCCCTATGGACGTGGCGGCTTTCGGATCTCGGCTTATATACACCCCCCAGAGCTGGACCTGTCGGTGTTCATGAAATACCCGTGTCCGCGTTTAGCACTACTTTATAGGGGGGCACTTTTGGGGGCTTGTCCGAGGTTTCCGCGGGAGTTTACTTTTCCGTTTACTACTAGCTGAGACGGTGTGAGATTTATGCCTGTGAAGAAAAGGGACTCTCAGGATGATCACTTCTTGACTGAGCCGTTGACGGGAATGTCCAGCTTTACCTCTGTCAGACTTCCAAGTAACCTCTTCCACATAATTGCACTCTCCTCATCTGCCGTGCCTTCGGTTAACGTCACCCGGTTCCCAACAATAATCAGCGCTGATCTTGCCCGAGTCAGAGCAACATTCATCCGTCGCATGTCCTTCAAGAACCCAATCTCACGGTGCTCGTTACATCGCACGGTTACAAACACGATGATGTCCGCCTCACGACCCTGAAATCCGTCGATACTCGATACCTCGATTTTATAGGGTATGCTGGAGAGCATGCGCTTAAGTACCTCGGCTTGGCGAGTATATGGCGTCAAGACCACAATGGAGTGCGACGGGCCGTCGGTCCCTGGGCCGCTGGTCAAGAGCTTGCAGATATGCAGGCAGAGCTCTGCTTGTCCTCGATTCTCCTTTGACTTTTGGCCTGGCATTTCCTTTGCGTCGCAGTTGATGAAGATGGCCCGCTCATAGTCTTGCATCCCCATCCCGGAGCCTCCTTTCTGATTCGTGACCCTTGCTGGGGGGAATGGAAAGTCAGACTTGATAGGCGGTCTTGCAGAGCTGGTGATGCCCGACTTCAACTTTCCCTCGTAGAACTGTCCTGAGCTGAACTCGCATAGCCTTGGATGCATACGATACTGCGTATCTAGCATCAACTTCCTCATGCCATCGTTACCCTTGGAGTCTTTGGCTTCTGTGTAGAGTCTTTCAAAGAGTGAAACGTCAAAGTCGAGTGCCAACGCGGTCTGGTTGACAGTCGGCCGTAGCTGTACATGATCCCCAACCAAAATAGCCTGCGAACAGCCCTTCACAAGTGGAACGATTGAGCTCGGTTCTGTTTGTTGAGAAGCCTCATCGACAATCACGATGTCGAAGAACTCTGAGCGAATTAATCCGATGCCTGCTCCGATGCAGGTAGTGAAGATGGTGTCGCTCCGTTTAACCATTTCCATGGCTTTCTTCATAGCCTTGTAATCGGAGTGAATCTCCTGGCCTGCCATGGCGTCGCATGTATACTTGCGTAGATCATCCGCCACCTTGCGTACCTACATAAAATCAGCTGACTTTATCGTTAAGAATGGGTGATGGGTAACATACCTCTGTCAATACTCGTACTAGATCGGGTTGAGTCTTTCTAGCCAATGGCCGTTTCTCGAGACGCTGGATATACCGTCTCATCACATTATCCACTGCATTATGGGTCGGCGCCGTGACCAGAACGCGCGCTTTGGGATTAGCTGTCTGCAATGCGCAGATCATCTCGACAATCGTCTCAGTCTTGCCAGTTCCAGGCGGGCCCCAAAGACAAAGAAGGGAGCTGTTCAAAGCCAACTTGATAGCTTGGTTCTGGCTGGCATTCAATCGCTCAACCCGATTGAAGGAATGCTCTGGTCGTGGAATGTCTGGGGATTGGAGACCAAAGATGATGTTTGCCACACCGCAGCAATCTCCTTGGTAGATGCAAAGATCTTTGACAGCGTCAATCATAGACTTGGACGTCACGAACGGGCCGCAGTCTTCCAAGATCCACGAACAGTCTTTGAAGTAAGGTGGAAGCGGATGGAGACACTCGAATCGCGCACGGCCAGTCTCAGACATCGCCACAAGCGCATCGATGGAATAGTTATTGCCCACCAACACATTTGATGGCAGTGACGCCGTCGCCAGCCTCACATGTGATCCCTTCTTCGGCGTTCCTGTCGCGTCGATTCTGAAGTCAATCTCAACCACATTCCCCTTCTTGTCTTTCGGTGATAACTTTAATTCATAAAGACCCTGCAGTCTCTTCGCGACATTGTCGGCTTCTTCAATGTGATCCAGGGAAATGGCGATCATGTTTCGCAATACATGGTCAGTCACCTTCGGGTCGGCTACCATGGAGCGAGACGCATTGCGCTGCAGACAATCCAGAAGGAGGTCCAGAGCCAAATCTGTTGATCGAATCGTCAAAGCTGCAAGTTCCAAAAGGTTCACAATGTCGTGCAGTGACAAGCTACCTGGAGTGATAGCTGATAGAATGCTCTTGAAAGGCTCTAAGATGAGCTGACCCATTGTGTTGGCGGACAAGATAAATGCCCGTAAAATCGGCAAGAGAGACGCCTCCAGTAGTATAACTAGGTCTTGGTTCTTGTCTAAGCGGGACGAAGACAGAAATGGGGTGAAGGTTATAGCAAGTGTCGGCTCAGTGGTGAGAACTTGCAGCATCGCGTTTAGCAGTTCCTTGTAGTCAACAGCAGCTTTCTCGATATTGCTCAAAACATGTTTAGAGCACCGCATAAGAAACTGTTTGTCGCTGGCCCTTTGTGCAAGCTTGAAGACCTGTTGGTACTGCTCTATTGACTCCAATCGTGTAAGTGCGGACATGTCGTTGCCTTTTACGATCTCAATGAGCCACGACGGATCAGAAGGTGCTAGAACATCAGTCAGACTGGGTATAGAGTAATCTTTCGGTTCTTCTGAGAAAAGCGGCATTGTCTCCGTGGTATCGATCTGTTCCAGCCAAAGATCAAGGTTACGCATGGAAGTTATGTCGCGATTGCTAATAATGTAAATCTCCTATGTCCAGTTAGCAATACTTAATCAATTTGAAAACAGGGATATACTTACTGCAGCTGTGATGGGAGACCGATTCACCCTTCCAATATGGGCCTGGAGGCCCCTACTGAACTTGTCTAGCGCAATGCTGGCGATAACTTCAGCCTGTTCCCCTCGATCAACCACATCTTGCCTTTTCCTACGTCTGTCGCCTTTGTTCTGCACATTACAGTAGTCTTGGTCATTGTTACCTGGTCGGCCAATAAAGACCCACGAGTTGCCTCGCTGCTTCTCGAAGAGCTGGAAGACGTTTCCGTCGCAGTACAGCTGATACTGCATCTTGGTCGGTAGCGAGAGTCGGGCCTGTCGCTGTGGGCCTTGTGAATGAGGGAAAGCGAAGAGCCGCCCAGTGTCGTTGATGACGCAATCTTGAGAGCGCTCAATCTTCTTGGGGATATAGATTGCAAGGGATAATCGCTCGTCAGGTTGAAACACGATGAGCGTGCGTTGGAATAGCCCTAGGTCTGTCGCGACTGCGTCATGAAAGGTTGCAAGACGATCGATTGAGGAGTCGTAGGTTCTCTTCCATTTGATACCGGGGTAGTCCAAGTGGAACTGTTGAAGCTCTCTTCGTTGTAGGATGACGGATGAGCATAGAGCATTCTGGACCAGTCCTGTGGTGGCAGCGGACCCTGGTACATGAGCAAGGACCCATGCCTTTTGATCTGCTGTGAGAATGTTGAAGTCGAAGAGATGAAGCAGGCTCTCAAGCGACGTGTTGTTCTTTAGACACCAGGCATATGCCAATTTGACAGACTCAAATTCACCAATCGCGACATCTTCGCGGCTGAACAAGAGCTGAATAGCGTCGATATCATACCCCGTCAGATCGCCATCCTCCGTGAGGCCCAGTCGACGAACCCAGGCTTCCGCATCATCATGGAGAACGTCGAGTATAAATGGAGGCGTATCCGGCGTCGGCTTTGGTGCAATTCGCAACTTTTCGGGGATCTTGATCCGATTGCCATCGACACATTGCGAAAAGAGTCGATTTAGCTCTTGACACTGGGCGCTCATTGGGCCAGCGACTCGAGCCCAATCGAGATATAGGTTCTTTACTTGACCAAGAGAAGCGTTCTGGTACTTTGCGAAGTAAACAAGCCGGTCGTCGTCGGTGATGGGGCGGAACTGGATTGGTTCTCGGCCGCCTGGGTATAGCGCTGGAGCTGAGACTGTCGAGGGGATCAGATCGGGGTCCCAGGATACAAAGACTGCGAAACATTAGCACTAGTGATAGACGGAGCAATATTCACTCACACGTATCGCCATCCAGATCACCACCCGACATAAGGTCAGCAGCTGGTCTTCTTCCTCGCGTCGAAAAGACGATACAGTCCACCAGATGCGACAGCTCAGGCCGCTCAACAACCTTGAACTTCTGCCAATCGCCCGGATGAAGGCACGGATTTCTGATGACAATGATCTCACTGTTCTTCAAAGCATGCGGCAAACCATTCTCCTCCATAGTGACTTTGACTGCACATTCGCCTTCCTTCAAAACATCCCATGCATCGCATACACCAAAGAGGAGTCGAGACTTTTGCACAAAGATACGACACTTTTGGCCGCCCTGTTTGTTCAACATCTTCTTCAGCTCATCGTTGACCTGGCCGTTGATTTGGGACTTGACGCTCTCGAGTCCTTTTAAGAGAACGCGTTCAGCGAGATCGGGGCGATTAACGTAGCTTAAGAAGCGAAATGCATCGCGAAAGTCGGACTTGGCGTTTTTGAGAAGACTGAAGTGATGGCGTTGCTTCGAGAGAAGGGTTTCTTGGGAGATGCCTAACGCATGGAGGAGAATGATGCTCTCGTCGTTGAGGAATCCGTTTGAGAAAGGCTACAAAAGTGAAACGGTTAGCGAGGTCTGTTACGGAATCGGGTCAATTACTTTAGAGTGCTCGACTACTGCAAAAGAGTAATCATCGCCGCCGATAAACTTCTTCATTGACTTGCGAAACTTGAGCAACGCCTTTTGCCTCTTCATTCGAGGATCAACTGTGACGACACCTTTGTAGCCTCGATAGCGTAGCTGAAAGACCGAAGGCGTGTATCGACTGTCTCGAAAGATAATTCTTGTTCGTCGTGCCAACTCTTGTGCGAGACTGGGCGCAATCAATCCACAACCGTCAGTGAAGACGTATTCATCTGTCTCAACATCTGGGATATCCTCGCATCGGTCGGGATCAATGATCATGGCAGTCTTGGAAGATGAGAAGAGAAGACCAATGCGCTTGGCCTTCTTACCCACAGTCTTCATTTTCGTAAAATCCCCCATACTCTCAATCTGTCTTGAAATCTCCTCTCTCGTCGCAGCCATGAGGAAGCATGATCGTGACTTGAGCTGCGTATTACTATGCCCATAGAAATTGTAGTGCACGCCATTCAGAATTATTCCAGCGCGGAGACATTTGATGCTATAGTCGGAGACCTCTTGGCGCGTGCGGGGCTGAAGATCTGGCGCTGGCTTCTGCTCTTTTGCTGCGGCGCCGAACACGAGTGGTTTGAAGGCTTCAAGGGAAAAGAGCATTAATCGATCAGTTGGGTGTGAGGCAGTGGCGCGATTTGGCGTGTTGCGCTGAACTTTGAGGATCATTGAGTGCTTGCATTCTTTGAGGTCGGTTTGGAGAGCAATCGCTTTGATGAGTTCGGCTTCGTTTGAAGCGGATGGTGATGGGAGATTCGGGACTCGGAAATCCCAGACAATATCATCGAGACTCAAGTTTGGCAGTAATATGTGGTGAAATCCTCTGTTGGGCTTCTGAGGAACCATTTTCAGCTCATTTCCTCGGCAGAGGCTTGAGATTGAGTTGTAGATGAGGAGAGGAAAACACGGCTCGCTTGAGATGACGGAAGAAAAGTGCAGATGAGCTTATCCAATGGATTGGAGCTCAGCGCCGTTGGTGAATCGTAGGCGTTATCATTGGGCCTTGGGGTTACACGGCATGCTGACCCCCTCACTTCTTCCACAGTCAGAGCCTACGCGATGACATTTATCCTCACCAAGCTCACCATGACTTCAAATGCAAGTATTCCGAATATATACATTATCGGACCTCAATCTACGGGCAAAACAACACTAGTCAACAAGCTTCAGAGTGATCTGGAACACCGGCACGTCGACACATCAATCGATAAGCCACAAATCGTCTCCGAAGTCGCAAGAACCGTTCTCGCAAAACATAAATACTCAGCCCAAGATATCCTGACGTCCAAATTGAGGTGCTTCCAACTTCAGCAGCTCATTCTTGAAGCGCAAGCATCTTCCGAGAAGGAAGCTCTCAAGACCTCCAGCTGGTTCATCTCCGACCGTTCCGGGTTCGATCCATTAGTCTACGCAAAGCGATATGCCGCCCCGGATGCAGTTGAACAGTTGCAGCGACTCCCAGCCTGGAAAGAGGTCAGGGTGAAAATGGAGAGGTCTTTGATCGTGGTCTGTGAGGCCGGTACTCCTTGGCTCATGGATGATGGCGTGCGACTGATGCCTGGAAGCGACAAAGAGTGGATGCAGGTTTTTGACGACTTTTGCGAAATGTTGGATGGGGTTGGCTTGGAGTACTGTGTAGTGCCTCACACGGTATTGGATATCTCGGAGCGGGCAGACCTCGTATGGGCGAGGTGGACTGAGAGACGGCAAGCTTTGACAGACAATCAGCTCAATAATTGATAGCACAAGGAGCAAACAGAACCCTAGCTGGGCCTTACTAAATCATGGCGCGAATCATGTTCCATAATTGCCGATCGTGATGAATGATGTCAAGTTTCCCGTAGATGTTATATCCGTGCGTGTGAGCAATGCTGGAGACACTTCTAACTGGCTATTTCATTCCCTTATCTTCGCTTATCGTGGATCAGCGTTAGCAGGACCCTCGACAGCTGAAATCTTCGACTTTCTTAGCTGGTCCATCATTGGCAATCAGCGCCGTAATGGGCTGGTAAAATTTCATCTTACATCATATTCGGCACTTGCAGGATTGGAACAGCTGGTGTGGAAATTATTGGCCAGAATTAATCTCGGAGATGTGGGAATCCTGCAAAGCCAGGCAAAGGCTGGGCTTATCTGACTACCACTGTTATAAAAGACCGAGGTCAAGCTGTACAAGTTGAACATAACTTTTTACTTACACCAATCCACTACTTCAGCATTTCTCCATAGTTCCTATCCTGGACTATACTAATGTACAATGAGCTTTACATTCAACGGCGTCAAGAGAGATGGCGATGGTGCCTACCACTACAACGATGGCGACGTTGAAACCCATCAAATCCCCTTTCTGACCAATGCTATGGTGACGTGCGAATGAGTCGCGAGCAGCTTGAGGAATGGTTCGGCATCAGCAACGACACGTTGCCTGGTCTCCCAGCCTACTACATCCTGCCCCGCCTCGACAGCACCTGGGGAGGCACTGCCGGCGGTGGCTGGTGGATTGTCACTGGAGACATTGTCGTGTACAAACCAGTCGAATGGGTTCCCTCTGTTGCAAGGATCAGAGACTTTCCCATAAGAGCATCGTCACCAACATCGAGAAGGAACGCGTCGAGACTACTACAACCAAGCTGTACGCAAAAGCAGAGTTCGCCTTGGAAGTTTCAGCTGGAGGTAACTACATGGGGATAAAGACGGAAGCTAAAGCCAAAACAGAGACTGGTGTCGAGTTTGAGAAGGAGGTCAGGAACAAGGATACCTACACTCAGAAGGGCGTGGTGGGCGATGTTGCACTTGTCGAGGTTGCAGTGGGATTCATGCTTCGTGTTGAAGAAATCTACACTCATAACATCAAAGTCTGGGTCGATGGCCGTGAAAAAAGGCGACTCGCTGGGATGGCACGGCGGTCCCAGGTGGAATGACATCCACAATCCATCGCGATCACTCAGCAGAGTAGGCGGCCTCCAGTTCTCCAGGATCACCATGACTGGCGGCGGACACTCTGCTGGGCTGTATGTCCAGACACTTCCCGTTTTTGACGGAAACAAGGAGTTGAAGGACTTGCATATTGCTCTGAGCAACGTTGGTTGGACAGATTGGTATGCTTATGTTGCCGGGAAAAAAGCCCCAAGTTCAGGACGGCAGCTTCTGGCGTACCCTAACTATCGCCCTTCGACAACTCTGATGCCACTGAACAAGACTCCAGCCAAGGCGGAGTGATACAAGACAGGCCTAACGGGCAGTCTTGGATACACAGTTAGTTGTTTGTGTTACAGTAAAAGTATTTTGGAAAAACGACAACTCCATTGTCATTGATTGATTGATACCTAAGGCTTATGACGTCTCAACGAGACATATCAAGCTAACACACTGAGGAATCCCAGTCAAATACGGCTTACTTTTTTTTCAACACAGTCCGCGTGTTTCAGCCTGACTAATTCCACTCTAAGGTAATTCAAAAGACTCATTTCAGGTTCTGTGAGAGACATAACGTCGGTAGACTCTTTTGTACTAGTGTATACAGCTGTGGTGAGTCAAATACGAGTTTCAGAAAATGACACCTAGGACTTAATATATTATTCTTCTAAGTATTCCAGGTTCTATACGGTATTTAGCATCAATTAACTTTCTTAGTATATGTAGCCATCGTGTGCTGAATCAAACCTTTACAAAAAGAAGCATTAGTGCTCAACGTGTAGCGTTCTTAACTTTTAATTGGTACTAATCGTGATACACAGACTATGTTGTTTCAGGTGCAAAAACTTAAATTAGCTTATGCAGTTCTACCGGACACGTCTGTATTTCTTATTTTAGATTTACTGTTTAGATTTACAGCATCATGGGTGGTAAAGAATGATATTCGAGATATAAAAAGTCTTCCAGGCTCACGCTTTGTTTTCCTCAGCCAGCAACAACGAACAAACTTAATAACTACTGCAACTATCTACTATTACCCCTACACCCCTACACCTTCCCTCAAAGCTACATCAAGAAGCAATGCGCAATCAAACGTTGTGGTATGCTTTTGCATCGCTGCTCATGGTCCTGGCAGTGGTAGCTCGCTCTCTGCCAAGAGACTCTCTCGAACCGGTCCTTCGAGAGGTCTCAATTAAGGACATGCTTGGACCGCGCCCGTTGACTCTTAGCTCTACGACTGCATACAACGGCGAATACTCGGTTCCTCGCAATCTTACCGTTTCAGCCAAGACTGAGTCTGGTGATGTCGAGGCTCGCGGTATTGCGAGTCCGCCCTTCGGGTGTTCTTTCGGCGACATGTGCAACTGTCAGCCCAAGAGATTCAAATCCGTCCGTTGGGTTACACAGAGCACTTCCAAAGTTAGTGGTGCAGTTCATCGCATCTCTGAGCCACTTTGCCCGCCAGGAACCATCGGCAAGAGCTACGCATACTCATACTCATACCAGATCAGCGTGCAAGCTGGCCCAGATATCGTAAGTTGGGCCTCATCCAGGTGAGCTAGCCAGTGCTGAAACAATGCAGAAAGGAGCCGTGATACCCTACCTTGATAAATTTGGCATCAGGGCTGGTTTCTCTTACACCTGGGGACGAGCTCAGACAAGCACATATACTGTACAATGCAGTGACCCCAAGAACGGACATCCTTGCGTGGAGATCTTTACTCCAGACATCGGAATCATTTCAGGCATAGCTTATGTGAGTTCGTGTTGTTGTGTAAAACAGAATGAGGAGAGCTAACTGCTGTAAGGAAACTGTAGAAGTCCCAGGTGGAAAGATATGTTCTCGGGGCCCTGATACTCATATGGAGATCCACGTACCGGTCGTAGATTCTCCAGACTGCAGCGGGAAGGGAAACACATGTGGCGCTCAGGGTAAGCTCTTGTCTAGAACTATTTATATCTGGATTGCTAACTTATTCAGGTGTATATGACTCATGCTATTACCTTGGGGAAAGAGCAAGACAGGCTTGTCCACGAAGCAACCTTGGGCCTACTCCTCAGTATCATATATGTCCAGCAAACTTGCCTTAAAACGACTGAGGAATAGTTCCAGAAGACAGTGTTAAAGGATAAAACTATAGACTGAACAGTTGGCATAACACGTGATAAAGGAGGGGTTTTTGCCCGAAGGTTTTCCCCTTCGCCACCGAAGAGTCGGGCCATACGTGTATTTCCCCAAGGCTTAAAGAATCACATCAAGAGACACCAATACCATAATCATTTCAGCTCTAGAAATACTTGCTGGTCATGAGGTTAGAGTTTAGGCTGCCTACACAGATGATAAGAGCACTGTAGCGTAGCCATCTTGTGGCGTCAAAACTGACAAACTAGAAGTGACAGCGCTGTAAAGATACTCATACTAATAGATATCAACCCTAAGTTGACTGAAGACAAGCCCAACAGGCAGTTTGGTGTTTGTCTAAGGAGTTTCTACAGGGTTCAGTCGGCTATAGTGGAAGTCTTTGGGAATAGCTTGTATTTTGAAAAAACGACGACTGCATTGCGATTGCTAAAGATTCTCCGGGGAATGTTCCATAATTGAGACTGAGTTGAAGCATCAGAGTGATATTAAGGATTGTTCAAGTGCATAAGATAGCGTAGTTGTACCAAAGCAGGCCTCGACAGAGTCTGGCCCAATATTTAAGACCACCCTCATTATGAGCATCATCGACCCTTATCAACAGCTCAGCCGGGCTAGGCTTCATGACCTGTTGAAGCACATCCTCCATCCATTCCCAAGGCAATGGCGCTAGTGCATTTACCACGTCAGCCGCGGCATATCTCTACGGACCTTCAGCATACACCTTGTCCACGTCGTTCATATCCAAGGGCCGGAACAAGAGATGAACAGGAATTAGTCCAAGACCCGGTGCCGATATAGTTCATAGGCAGCCCATGACATATAGTAGACATCCCAGCATATATACTACGGTTTTACCATATTATTATTATATTAAATTATATTAAGGAATAAATTAAAGCTTCTGATAACTTATAATAATAAGTAAATAAGTTCTTATTAAAGTTCTTATTGTTATCAAAATATTAATATTTAAATTATAAGCTAAAAGTATTATTTCTTATTAAAACTTATAACTAAAAGCTTATTCTAGCTAAAGGAACTTGATAATATAGATATATATATATACTCTTTAACTACTTAAAACGCTTAGATAGTAAATAGATATTTTATCTCTCCTCGAGGAACTCCATCAGGATTAATGCTCAGACCTAAGGGACAGAGTATACTCCCTCATTGGTCTAATGCAGGGCAAGTACCCTACTAAACGAAGAGACATTACACGGTGGATGTGTCTATCCATGTGTTTCAAAGGATCGAGTATTCATAGTCGCCGGTCTCTTCTTAGGGCATATTTGAGGTTTGCTTCAAGGCAGAGGGCAGTTACTAAGCCCAGCCAGAGGAGGATGAGGAGTCTGTGAAACATGCCGTCCTAAATGATTTATGCTTTACTAGCATACCACTTTAATGCCAGATTCATCTGACAGGCTCTCTTATCTCAAGCCTGTTGGTTGTACTCCTGTTGCTGCATAACGGTAACTATCTTCGCAACCTCATTGACACCACTGACTGCCCATTCAGTGCCGCACCAATTCTCGTAGAAAGACGCCTAATAGCCTACTTATGGAGATCTGAGCTTCCTAAATCCCGACGCTGTATGATAAGCCGACTCTTCAAGACAAGGTATACTTTTATGGTGATACTTGGATGTTAAGGCATGTTAACCTCTACGAGGTACGACTGGATGATTGGATCGCCTTTGACACTTGTCAATGCCTGTTGTTCGAGGGTTGCCCGGTTCCGCGTTATACTTTGACATGCCATTTTATCCAAACTTTTTGCTTCTGCGGCAAGACTCGGGTCTCTAGAATGCCAACCCGAGACCTGATGTAACATCGCCTTCAGCCGCAGCGGATTCGCCAAAAGCCTCACTCGAGAAAACTCCATTGATATACCACGTATAGTGGGTCATTTAAGACTTTAAATAACAAACCGCTTCGCCGCCGGGGAATAAACCCAGAGAGAGAAATGTCCGAAGCTTGCAATCTCGGTACCTGGTCAAGACAAATAAGGCAAGGAGTCTTGCGCCCGCCCGTTGCGAAAGGCTAAAGACAAGCTTTCAGCTAAGGTTAAAAAGTGTAACGTCGTGAAAACTAAGTGGGAACATGACCTGGGATTGTTTCCGTTTCGGCCAGTGTTTAGCAGGAGGTTTTATAATGTTTGACTAAACGTATTGAGACTGGTTGGTTTAGGAGCGTGGCATGATTGTCGATAACATCAGCCCATGATGTTTGCTTTTTCATGTTTTGCATGCACTTTTCGGTTACTGGAAAAGAGATTTTAACAGAGTCCCGAGAGCCAAGTTGACGGTCCAGTGATCTGCGCTTCAATCGTGAAAATATTTCAAGCGACAATTCACTGCTGATCTTTTACTCCCTTGGACTCCTAATAAATTTCTTGCAGCAATGCTTGATTCTCACTCGAGCGCCTTTTTCCCCGTTTCAGATCTCGGAAATGGCGGCATGCAACCAATAAACCCCTACGGCCCGAGACTCCTCGGTTAGCAGCACATTAGCCAATACCCATGCTCCCGTCACGTCTTGGCTACAGGGGTCATATTTCTACCGGTTCCTTCTGGCGTGTCGATCCCTTGGGGAAGTCCCTCCGAGCTCCCTCTTCGAGACCCAACACCACCACATCCAACGTCAATTGGTACATGTTATCTCCAGCGTACAATCTCCCTGAACTGTGCCGCAGACGCATGAAAATCAGTTACTAAACGTGCGTGTCAAAGGGCCGAAGGACAAATCCTGCGGGAATTTGCTCGCCGTCTAATAAACTCCGTTTTTCACCGACCGTTTCGAATCCTTGCCTTTTTCCGCCTGCATGTTAGATTAATGATAGAGTGACTAGAGTGATTCGGATCAGTGCATGCATGTTCCCAGAAAAGTATGCTTCATCAGTTCTTTGTAAACTAACAGCGCCTCCCATATCTGGTGGCGTCGTGTAGCGATCTGACATTGACCACTTTACCCCTGGATTTGACAGTTTTTAGCCATTTGCATATAACACCCGTCTCACAAAAGGCCCGGACATTTGTGGTGTGTGTGTGCCAGCCCCGGCACTGGATGCTTTTTGTGAAAAGATTATGATGCTGTTTTTATTGTGATTGTGCTGTAGTGATTCTCGTGTGCTGATATTTCGGAACCGGCACCGCCGCACACAGGCTGTATGCAGGACGTCACAGAAAGAAATGCTTGGACTTTTCATTTAATCGACGCCAACCCCATCTCGTTAGACCTGATTCTTTGGTCTTTTAATTTTCGAATCTTTTCGTTTATGAGGTGAAGTATCGGCTTTATATCTTGAGATATGGCTGGCGTCGCTAAAGAGGCCGTGGTGGTAAGTCAAGTTACCATTCCGATCTGGCCTGAGCAAAGATCTGCATTTCTTGGCAAGATCAGGACCATGACTCGCTTGCTAACCGCGATCTACGATGTAGCCCATCGAGGCCGTGCTTTTCGGAATATCAACGCTCCTCGTTCTCGCTCGATTAGCCCTTCGAACAATTCGACAACACCAGAGTCTTACCGTGAGCGATTGGTTTCTCATCGCCTCTCTACTCGATGCTGCTGCGTTATTTGGGACCGACACGGCTGCGTATAACTTGGGGGGAATGGACGAGTATGATCCGACTGCACCACCGCGGAGTATTGAGGACCAGATCACATTGATGAAGGTGTCGTTTGCGGGAAACTATTTCTACGATACGGGTGTCTACTTTCCGAAGCTGGCGTTGTTGGCGCTTTACTTTAAGCTTATTCCACAGACGTTACCGCTGCTACGCAAGTTTCTTTACGGAGTTACTGCTTTGACGGGGTCGTTTATGCTCACGACTTGCTTTCTGGATACGTTTTGGTGCGGCGCCAACGTATCTGTCAATTGGGAGCTAGATGGAAACTGCAGCACGTTTGACTCAAAGACTGTCTTCCGGATTGATTGGGTCATGAATCTCATCTCCGACATGCTTGGTACGGCCATCGCTGTGTAATCCTGTTCAATCACTGACATTACAAAGTATTTGCACTACCTTTCCCGCTACTTTTTGGTCTACAGCTCAGCAGGCGATATAAAGCTGGTCTGGTCGCAATCTTTGCATCTGGACTCATCACATTAGGAGCAAGCATCGGAAGATTTGCGACCGTCGAGGCAATCCACGCCTGGACCAATGTTTGTGAGTCAACACTACCATATTTAAGCCTCGATCATGGCACGTTTACTAACTATCACAGATGTCCTCTCGATGACAGAGATCGCCGCCGCAATAGTCGTCGTATCTCTCCCCGCCCTCAAATCCCTCCTCCATGGCCTCGGCCTACGCTCCTCCAAGCAAAACACCACACAGACAGGCTCAGGCTACAACAAACACTCAGGTACAGTGACGACATCGAGTCACTTCAACAAGCTGTCCAGCGGCCGTGACCACCACAGAGAACTGTACGCCTCCACGGCACGCGTGGCGGCGGGCGCCGAAGAAGACTCCGGCAGTGAAGTGGAGCTGACCAACCTTCAAGGTATCTACAAGTCGGCCCGCATAAGTGTGACCTACCAGCGAAGAGAAGACGGTGACTGGCAGGGTGATTCGGGACGGGGGTAATACTGTATGGAAGAGTATGGGTGGATGGATGTAAGCGTTGCATTAGATATGCAGGTGGACGGACTAACAAAATGGGAAATGGCCAGGAATAAAGGTGACATGACAGCTGGTCTGACTGACCCAAGTTATGTATAATAAATATACAAATAGAATACAAAAGTTTACCATACATCAGATCATGCTGCATGAATTCTTGACTTTCACTCTGAGTCCACTACAGAGTTTTGTTCAAACGTAGTGAGAACCTTGAACTAATTGGCAGATACGATGAATCCCCTATTGGTGCATTAACAAAAAAGACTCCCTCCCTCCATTACAAAACACAAAACTCAGATCAACCAACACGCTCATCGTCTCAACACTCTCCCCTGTCAAATCCTTTCCCATGTTACATCCGTTGGTCCCAGGTTTATTCTCGTTTGCATACCAACGGAACTCCAACCCGACCAATGATCACCTCTCGGTTACAACCCCTCCAGTTTTAGCCCCCATGTCAAATACCGACCCTGGTCCATTCTCTGAATTAAAATCCCGTAAAGCTGCTCGTTCTGTTCCCTAGCCCGAGTTGTGCCGTAAAGCTGCAGCGGATAAAACTCACCCCATGGATCCTTCAGGGACCATTTACTGTTACATTCTATGCAGCACCTCGTTCGATGCTGTTTTTCTTTTTTCTTTCTGTAGCCGAGGTGCCGCTGCTGTAACAATGCGGCGCATTAAATAAGGTCAGCACCACGAACTGGGAAATTTTAAAGTATACCTGCAGTCCTGTGAACCTTAATTCCTTTTCTTTTTCTCATTGCCGCGGGTGCACCATTTTATTTCCTGTTGTTTTTGAAGTGGAAGACAATCGGATTTCACAATGGCGTTCTTTATCGATGGAAAGGACTGCATGGTAGGTCACTACAACTGTCGGTCCTTATGTCAGGTTGTGTACTCACGGGTGTTTAGATCTCGGAATGGATCTTGCTAGTAGCCTCTTATGTCTTTGTCGGTCTTCGAATCTATGCGCGTCTCTTCCGCGCGCGTGAGAAGTTGACTTGGTCTGACTACCTGCTTCTTCTATCCGCCGTCGATGCTCTCGCCCTAATCATCTGCGACACCCTGACCTTCCAGATGGGTGTTATGGATGAGTATGAGACGTCCGTCAAGCTCTCCAAGGTAAAAGTACCTCAGACTCCACAAAGCATCACACGACTAACTTCTTCGTCCAGATCTCATTCGCATCCAACTACTTTTACGATGTCGGCATGGGTTTTCCCAAGATGAGCATGCTTGCTTTCTATTGGGCCTACTTCCTCCCCTCGACCGGCATGAGCTCCGGTATGCGAAAGGCTCTATATGGCATCACTGCCTTTGTTTGCGCATCATACATGGCGATCCTTTGGGATGATACTTTCTTTTGTGGAAAGGATGTTTCCGTTCAGTGGTCTCAGGAGGAGGGTGCCTGCAGTGTCTTTTATGCACCTGAGCCCTTCATTCTCAACTTTACCCTCAACCTGGCTTGTTATCTTGCCGGTATGTTTACGCTCCCTTCTCACTGTCGTGCTTCACCGAATACTAATCGATCCTCAGTGTATGCCCTCCCTCTCATCCTGCTGGTCCAGGGTGTTCTTCAGCCCTCAAAAGGTGTCACTGCTACTTTCGTGCTTGGAGCTCTGACCATCTGCACCACCATTGTGCGATTTGTCACTCTCAAGGTTGGCACTGGCCAAGAGAATCTCGTTTGTAAGTCGTCCCCCCCTCAAACAATACCAACTCAGCATCTGAATTTTTTAGACCCTATGAGTATGCTTGAGATGGCACTCGCTATTACAGTTGTCGCGCTACCAGGCTTGAAGCCACTTGTGGATCGCTCCCCAAAGCATGAGACGAGGAGCGAGGTGATTGAGATCAAGAACTAAGAAAGGACAATAATTTTACCTGGTCCTACAGCTACTTAGTTAGCTTGTTACTTCTCTTTCACGAAAGTAACTGTTGTTCCTTGTATTAAAGTGTTTTAGGCTGTGCTACAATTGTCTCATGCTCTGTGCACTAGATTTTGTAATAAATTGGTTAATTGAGGGTCGTTGCATTCTAATAATAGAACATCGGTAGCGCCCTGGCGGTGCTTGGCGGACGGTGGCTTGTTATCTTATCTCTGTGGCTGTGCTTCGCTCTTCCACGCGTTCGTGGCTATGTTTCGCGTCCAATGCTCGTTCTGTAGGGTAAATTAATCACTTTTCGCAAGTTGAACCATGAAGAGATATAACAACTATAAAGAGAGTAAAGCTTAAAGACAAGTAAGAGGAAAGACAGTTTTCTCTCAATAGCTCACTGATAAAAGCAAGCTTTTACAGTGATTATTAGCTGACACTCTCATTTCTAGGTCGGGACATAGAAAGTCCCGAACCAACACCAAAAATCAAATCGTGACATCATCGCGACAGACACACTCGGGTTTTACTCTCGCCCGAACACTGACTTAGGAAATGTCTAACCAATCACATTCATGTAATGAGATCGTGTATAGAAGATCGCAAGGCAGCGAAGTCTATTTTTTCGCTACGCAGTATTTACTTGATAGTTAATTATAAAAGATCTCCAGAGCCCATCTATGTAAATAGCTTGACTCATCTCTATCACTTTTCGGTCCCGCCACGCCTTGAAATACTCAAACATGGGAATCTCAACTGTTCCACCAATCGCAATCATCGGCGGTGGCCCATGCGGCCTCATATTAGCACGTCTGCTCCAAACCGCAAGCATCAATTATGTCGTGTTTGAACGCGACCAATCTCCAACATCAACCCTCAGAAGCCAAGGCGGAACACTAGACATTCACAAAGACTCGGGCCAAGAAGCGCTCCGTCGCGCGGGGCTTCATGAGCAGTTCAAGTCATTGGCTCGATACGATGCCACGACCATGACATTGATGGACTTTCAAGGGAAGTTCCGGGCTTCCTTTGGAGACGATGATGGTGGCGATAGACCAGAGATCGATCGTCAACAGTTGCGACAATTGCTACTCAATTCTTTGTCAACTGATCGTATTCGCTGGGGCAAAATATTGGATGCGGTTCATCAAAATAGAAACGGGGAAGCGCGTGATTTGACTTTCAAGTTTCGTGATGGATCAAGCGAGAGTGGCTTTCGACTCATTGTCGGAGCAGATGGTGCTTGGAGCAAAGTGCGATGTCTCGTGAGTATTGATGGCTTAGGTTAGCCAGGTTAACAAACTAATATTATTATACATAGGTCACTGATGCTAAACCAATCTATTCGGGCAAATCTTTCATTGAAGGCAGAATATCCCCAGACAATTCACAATACAAACTCGCGCAACAAATAGCGGGCAAAGGAACAGCTATGGCGATGAGTGCCAAATCCACCCTCGCAGTCCAACAATTATCTGATGCATCATACCGGATATACATGGGAGTAGTCGCACCCGAATCCTTGACGCGTCCTGGCGGAGATGCTGATCCCAATGATATGGACAAAGCGCGAAGAACAATGCTTGGACCTGGAGGCTTTTACGAGACTTGGACAAATGACTTGAGACGTTTAATTGAGGCATCTGAGGGACCATGGCGACCATGGCCACTTTATCGCCTCGACAAGACCCTGTTCTCTTCTAATAACGAAGATTTACACGACGACCGACCAAGATGGAAACGCGTTCCGGGCGTTGTTCTCCTCGGAGACGCCGCGCATCTCGCAACTCCAAATGGCGAAGGCGTGAACCAAGCCATGTATGACGCGCTTGTACTATTTGACCAGATTATTGCTGAAACTGGGGCTCTTGAGGGAAGCCATGATCAGAAAGCTGATGCTGAAGCTCTCGAGCGGGCCATTGTGACTTATGAAAAGGAGATGCGACCTCGAGCTTACGAGCATATCCAGAGCAGTATTGACATGGAGGATATGATGTATGCTGATGCTGGGGCTCAGCGCATGATAGAAGCTTTTCAATGTGCTCATGGTGAGAGCTAGGTCAGTCATCGCAGTCACAGCTGCGCATTACTTATCAATGTTGACTCAAATTTAAGATAATGTTATAATAGAATAATCTACATCTCGCCCCTTAATAATGCTTCTGAAACCTGGTGCGATATTGATGCCACGGACCAAAACCGCATTAATTCCGTCACGGCAGTGCATTCGTATCCCAACCAGTAACAGCCTCTGAGTTTCGGATTACCTCCCCCACATGTTTCCGTAGCGCACGGCCAATCTCGATGACGTTAGCTCCCGTAACCTTTTTAAAAGCCGAAAAACCCACATAATTTTCGGGTTGTGGGAGGTCTAAGTGAACGCGAATGCTTCATTATGCCGCCACGCAAGGCTGAGGCAAATGATCCACTTGAATAGGTATTGCGTAACGGACGTGCAAGCCTGTAATTCTCCGAGCCACCAATCCTATGGAATGTATTATATATAAAAGCTAACCTAATTGCTTGCCATTATGCTTCTTTACAACCTTCTCACTCATCAGTTCCTTTACCAATCATTTGTTCAACATGGTTTCTCTCAAGTCCCTCGCTTCAGCGGGTTTCGTTCTCGCTGGTCTTGTTTCTGCTCATCCTGGTGAGAAGCATGATCATCAGAAGATCAAGAGACAGATCCAGACCCGCGACACTATCGCCAACCTGGGCCAGCGATCATTGAACGCCTGCTCTACTTCTCTGCATGCCAGGGAGTTGAAGGCTCGTTCCATTGCTCGTCGAGCAGAGAAGGTCGAGAAACTCCGTAAGAGGCTTGGTATAAAGACTGGTACGCTGGAAACCCCCTTTCGACTTCTTGTACGATACTAACATTTTCCAATAGCCGCCAAGAAACACCGCCGCGATGAAGATGATATTGTCAAGTGGGAGGCTGTCAACCACAACAAAACTGGAGTCTCTAACAACAACATGTTCACTCCTCTCGAGACAGTCTTTGGTGCCAACTCCAGCTGTATCCTGTCCCCCGAGATCACCGCCGGTCCTTACTACATCGTCGGCGAATACCTGCGATCCAACGTTATCGAAACAGAGTTCTGCGACGGTGTCCCTCTGTTCCTCGAAGTCCAATACGTCGATGTTTCTACATGCGGTGGAGTCCCCAACTTGGCCACCGACGTTTGGAACTGCAATGCCACTGGCGTTTACTCCGGCGTTAGCTCCCAAGCTGGTCTGAACACCACTTTCCTTCGTGGTATTCAGATCACCGACCACGATGGTGTTGTTCAGTTTGAGACCATCTTCCCCGGCCATTACGAGGGACGTGCTACTCATACTCATCTCCTCACACACGCCAATGCATCGGTGTCTTCCAATGGCACAATCCAGGTCTATAACAGCCCTGTTCAGCACATCGGTCAGCTTTTCTGGCCCGAGGATCTTCGTGAGGAAGTCGAGGCCCTTGTTCCTTACAACACGAATGATGTCGAGGTTACCACCAACGAGGAGGATATGTGGTCTGTGCTTCAGGCTGATGAGTCTTATGACCCTTTCCCTCAGTATGTTTATCTGGGAGAGTCTGTCCAGGATGGAATCTTTGCCTGGATCCAGATCGGTATCAACACTACTGCCGACTATACCTCGGATGAGTACTACGGAGTTGCTGGATACTTGGCTAGCGATGGTGGCCATGCTTTGGACAGTGGTATTGGTGGAGGTGGCGGTGGCGGCCAGGGAGGTCAGCCTCCTTCGGGCAGTGGAACCCCTCCTGCTGGCCAGCCTACCGGAACTCAGTCTGCCTAAGCGGCTAGAGATGGATTCTCTCCGTGATTAGTGAGACCACAGAGTAATGGTTTAAGCAGCTTAGAACGAAGACAACTGGTGGATCAATAGATGTTGCTCCAGGGCTGGTTGCTAATGGAGGAAGTTGAAGATGAAACCTATAGCAAGTCGACTATATTGATTGGTAGATCCCATAAAACTTGCTGAGTAAAACCAAGAACTTGTGTATATCTCTACATGTCAATTGACTACTGTCCTTTCACTTTTGCTTGTTCTTGGTTCTGTTATCTCTAAACCCATCTTTTCATGAGTTTCTAACCTCGCTTGTTGCTTTTGGTGAGTCGGATGTGGATTCAGGTCTACGCAAAACGACAATTGGTCTTAATTTGTATGCCGGGACTTTGGGAAGTAATGAATTCTATTGCTATGCTGCCAATTTAAGCGCACCTCGCATCGCGATTTGCTTTCTGACCTATCACAATGCCCCACCCATGATTTAATTTGAACACCCTTTGATTGAAACAGGTCTCTAGTCGATTCCGACGTCTCAATGCGACGGATGCTGCCCATCATCTGGATTAGGTCCAGTCGCCGCCTGTGTCTGCTGGCCAGGAGACAGCGGCGGACTACCGACTGTTCTCACCCACGTCGACTGCATAGCTTCATCGTCACGTAAGATCCAGTACGCCAGAGGAGAAGCGCTCCCGATATCCCATTTCCATCCCTGAGTATCAATACCTTGACTCAATAAGAGAACGAAGGCAGGAGCATCAGTGTGCGAATACTGTGCGCTCACGGGCAGTACATTAAAGGTAACTGGTGAAACTTGCCTGATCTTGGACCCAGGACTGTAACTAGCTGGATTTGTTGCCGTTGTCAAGCCACTCCGCCCCTCAGTACTGTACACGAGAAGAGCAGACCACCAGCTCGTGAGTAGATCGTGGCAAGGCCCTTCAGCGGGTGGTCTGTCTCGTCAAATCTGAACTCTACCTCAGGGTAGATACCTTCCGCATCGTCACATGCCGCAGGGTAGACCTCGTAAACCGCGAAACCTAACTCATATCCTGTCCGGAAGTTTGGTCCGCCTGCTATAAGGTTATAAGTCTTGACATGGGAATTGTTATGCCACATCCTGAGCCACTTGGTCAGGTTCGACCCTTTGTCTGGTAGCTGAGCTTGAATTTCTCAACAAAGGGCGGAAATCGGTCATATGCCATGTTGAAGACATCATTTGCATTGGCAGTGAATTGGTCCGTAAACTGCTTAACTTCAGGTTTCATCTCCTCGGGTGTTGTATTCTTGTCTGCAAGGTCTATTGTATCGGTCAGCTTAAGGAAGCGCTTTTATAAGTTTAGAAAAGTTGAAATACCGACTGACCTTGCAAAGCGATTATCTAACATATCAAAGCAAATCCCGCCATGCTGAGCGCCCACCCGAGGGCCGTATCGAAGTCATCTAGGTAATTCTTGAGAGTGAATGTATACTGTCCATTGGAATCTGGGGTGTATATCTTGTCATAGCTTTGATCATGCCATAATTGAACGAGAGGGGTTGTTGCAGAGTGTCCAGGAGGGGCCTGACCCCGCCCCATTAAAACATCGAAGAAATTCTGGCAAATATACTCAGCACCCCCTTCACCCTTGTTATTAAAGGCTTGAAGATAGCTGTTAATCTGGCCGGTATCATTGTTCTGAACTGCGGGAAGATAATAATTCTGCCAGCCCTCAAGTAGGGTGAGAGAAGAGTGCAGCATCCCGATAGCAGCCAGGTACTCTTGTTGAATCTGCGTGGACTGGAGAGTTTCTTGTATGCTGTTCAGCGCGCCCATGATCTGATTCTGGCGACCTTGGGCGGCTGAGTCTGCCTCATGCTTTTCGATCAAACTGATGGCGATTTTGGCGACGCTGCCTACGGCTTGAAAAGCGGCTGCCGCAATGACTGCTGCGAGCGAGCGTTTGGTGAAGCAAAAGACAAGTAGGGTTCTTGATAAGATTTGAAGTAGGTAGGATAGTATGTGCCAAGGCCTGCTTGAGCAGTTAATCCTGACTACTGGTAAATATACATAGATGCTTCGCCCACTAAGACGTGTAGGTAGCTAAAGAAGGTTGAGCTTGGTGGCTGAGTCGTGCTCCTATAAAGGTTCATTCGCAGTATATTAGTACAAGTACGGACAAGTGCTGGTGCTTTATAGAAACCTCTGTTTAGTGGTTGATCTGATGTGCAGTAACGGCGATATAGGGAAACCGGCAACCCAAAGAAGACGGCCACTGTAGTAAAACTTTGATCAATACCTGAGGCCTACAAATTCCTTTACCATGGTAGAAGTCCCAAGGTGGCGGGGTCTCTGGGGGTAGATGGCCGGTTTTCCTGTATTCGACGTTGCGCCCAATGCTAAGAACCCCAACGCTCAGGGGGGAAATAAAGTACCCTTATCCATCAGAGGAGTTACTGCGAAGCCAAATGTACATAGCTAAAATGCAAAATTAAAGTTATGGGGGACTTGGGTTGAAGAAAAGCTAGTCCAAGAATCGCCGTCGAGACGCTAAGAAAATCCTACAATGCTACATAGCTTCAGCCATGGTCTGATTCTGCCCGACACAAGAGAGGGGTAACAAGAGCGGGGGAAGTCTAGACTCCCTACTCCTATTGTACCTACCGGGTTGCTTGGCAAGCGCCAACGCCTCCTCATCCGGGGAAGTATACATCCGCCCAGGACCGGAAATTAGTTACATATTATGGTGCACGGCCACTCTCAAAACCGACCACCAACTGGCCCTGCCCCGCTCTACTCACTGTCTAGGACCAATGAAGCCATATCATTCACCATATGAGATGAGACAGACGCAAGCTCCTGTGGCGATATACCGGTTTTCTTTCTAGCTTTGGTGCCCCTCCCCAAACTCCGCTCGGAACGAAGCTACTGTAAGGAGTAAGGCAGTTGCAAGCAATTCTGTCGCGCGTTGCAAACCCCAGAGTGAAGGTTCGTTCTATCGATACCGGTTCCATACGTGCCACAAAGGGGAGCAGCCTATTGCTGAGCGGTCTGGCAGCGCCTGGACCTCAAGTCCCATGTCATTCGAGTAGCTCGGCCTAGGTCGCATGGGTCTCGGGAGTTGAAGCCGATCCGTACGTGCCCTCCCACAAGAGCAGGTTTGCCGCTAAACCATGTAAACATGTCATTGTTCGTAGTGGCATCTTCCTGTCATTGATACAGGAAAACTTTCCTATTGAGATCCCCCCAACCAAATGATACATAATCACACCCAAATGCAAACAATTATCGCGAGTGACTTACGTTCCTCAGAGTGTTTGCATTAACATGATATATAATTACATAATGGGTCTTGGATTATTAGACCGGTCGGCTCACCACTTGATCCACCTCCACAGAGAGGGTCACAGCATTTGCAGACCTCCATCTCCAGGCTATGAGATAGATAGCTCGACTGCCTTTCCATAAGGGAACTACCCAATACTATCGGCGAGCAAAACGATGTTGACCAGCTCGTTGCCTCATTGACAAAGGTAGGTATTCCGGTCGCTTGGGGTACGAGACTGTACGCGTATCCACCAGGTATGCTGAAATTGTAGCCGTTGGAGCCCAAGTACGGTCCTACATCCATGTATGGCGCGTATATCCAGCCCTGCTCGGCGATTAGAGGGCGTCTGTAAGGTGGATCGCAACCTACGTGGTGAAGTCCCCAGATCAATTCATTTGATCTATCCTCTGTGCCATGAAATGTAGGAATCATGCTGGTAGATAAGAAATGTCAGCACTGGATGTCTGTATAGACATGGAGTTGCAAAACGTCGGGTTTCTCACTGAGGGGTAGAATCATATTGCAACAAGTGTCCGGCATGCGTAAATGAAGAAACTTGGCCAACAACTGCCTGGTGAGATAGTGTGGCTGACTGGAGATCCGACGTGGTAGGCGAAATCTTTGGAACGGGCATTTCTGGTTCCTCTTCAGGACTTGAAGGCTCCGGAAGTAGAGATCTCGTTTCCACCTTAGCCAGGGGAGGTTTTGGAAGCGATGGTATGAGTGTAGTCTGAGGTCTGTACGAGCAGAAATAGCCTCGTTTGAGGCATCTTGTGCTGCATCGGTCACGACAATTAACTATGATTCCATAATAGCGTAAATTCGGGGGAGCAGAGCCATTAACACCAAGGTGTATCGTGGAGCGAGAGAAGGAGAAATACCCGAAAAAAGGCTTACCACATGGGCTGTTGTTCATCGCAGCGAACATGGCTAGCACGGCAGCAATCGCAACCGTTCTTACTGCGTTTACCGTAGGTTCGTTTGCGGGATTTTGGTTCAGCTTTTCTGGCCATTTGCGTGACTTTGTTTCTCGGGATCGTATGGAAGTCATGAGTGTCGTGTATGCATGAGGGGCAGGATAGACGGCGTAGGATCGACGATTCGGCTGTGTAAAAGTTAAGGATTATGTATGAAAGCCATCGAGGTCAGGGCCTTGAAAATGGCTCGCCATTAGATCGATTCCACGGACCAGGGCGTTAAATCATTATGTCAGCCCGTATCCCCAAATTGGCGCTCACTCTCCAAGATAACAGTCCAGTCAGCTGGACTACGCCATTTACGTCATGGTCATTATCCGCCTCGGGGGTGATTCCAGAATGATGCCAAGACTGGGTCTCATTCGAGCGGCCCCTAGTATCAAGCCACAAAAAGGTACGCAGTGTACTGTAGAAAAAAGGAGTAGATGCTTGCGTCATCATGTTAGCAGATGACAACGGTTCTTAGCTCAAAGTCTGGTTTCTAGAATGAGGCGATGTGGAGGTTCATCCACCCTCGAGCAGCCTCGACAACACTACTATGCCCCCAAGCATGGCGTCCAACATGGTTTTGTAATGTTACCATGTGGTTGGGGGCTGTCGATACAATCCCTGATGCTACGGCGGCCGTCGACATGCATGTGGCATTTCAGTACGGAGAGATTTACAGTCCAGTCGCTCTTCTCCCGAAGATACTGCAGGACGATCTGCCTCTGCACGGTCCCATACGCGGTGTTGTCACTCCGGCCATCTGAGTTGTAAGCAGAATGACGCTTTGACCATAAGAGAAAGTCAACATATACGTTCTGGAGCCAAAGCTACGCTGGGGTTCAAGAATCGATTGGGGGCTGCCGAGGTTACGAAACTCAACTTTACTAGGGAGAATAGTAGAGACGCGCCTTTATGGGGAGATATGGACAAACGCCACGCGTCCCGTCGTGCATGTATAAGCCAATTTTCATCTGCAGCTAACTAGATCCAGCCTGTAGCACTTATCATAGCAGAGGAACCCCTGTTCGGCTTATCAGCTTCGCAAGAGAACCACCCATTTCCCTGTGCAGCGAACCTGGGACTACAGGGGGCGAGGCCCATCCATAAAGGTACACTTTCTTGGGGCCAGAAGGTTTTACATAGATGGCGGTGATGTACCATACCCAGCTCCCTGCCTTGACCTTGTGCTGGAGAGTGGGAATCACGCTTCAATTCGTAATGAGGTTCGAGTTGGGATCCGCGTTCACCAGCATGGCTTGGCGCCCTTCTGACTCTGGAGCCTTGATACCTACAGCGCCGTTTGACACCGCGAAGGCCCCATTCCTGCCATTTGCCCATCCCTCAGGCACTTGTCGGTCATAGTTTCCAATGATCTTTGGGAAAGTTCCTTCATTTGGTACCGCCCATTCTGGCTATTCACATTTGAAATAACGAAAGATCCATCGGCAGTCAAGATGTCTCGGCCAGTTTCACGCCGGTGGACTCTTAGATGCCAATTTGGTAAGTCTGAATGAGGTGGGACAAGAATGCTTCTGACCTTGACATCTGAAAAGGGTCTCCAGCTCGAAATAAGCACGGCGCTACCATCGCGACATTCAACTGCGGCATATTCGCAAAGGCGTCGAGTCTTCCAAACTTGCCTCCATCGTCAGAGACTCCCAACTATAATGCCAACGAGTACTGCTCCAGCGTAAAGAGGCCAGGAGGAACCGAATAACCATAGGCGCTGCTATAGGCAAAGGAACCATACTTGGCGTGGGTGCCTTTCATCGGGTAGCTACATGCCTGGCCCGACGAGAGCAGCATGCAATGGTCTCCGAGGTAGCTACTGTATGTTAACATAGTAAACCGTGAGTTTACTGGCACACTGACCTTAGGATATGACCAGGCTGAACGAGAGCCTTGATTCTTGGAACAACATCACTAGCTAATTGTTCCTCAGATGTCCAGAAAGGATAGTCTTCTGGTACGGCTAGACAGATAGGCGCCAGGCATGCCCAGTACTGCGATCAATTTAGTAACCATTTAGTCGATGGATCCTGAGATACATACCGGGCTTCCTGGGCTGTTGTAGTTCTCTGCCATCTACGAGAATTAGCGAGCGGTAGTCTATCGACAACAGTAATTTCACTTATATACATATTTGGATAGCGATACCCAATTGACAACGTTCCGCTAGACGTCCATATTTCTGGCTGAGTCTGCCACCATCGCAGGTGACGGAGGACGACCCCCTTAACAATACCCCATGTTACTAGCTTAGGCAGCTGGATGTCTGTATAAGCGAGAGCACTCCAGAACGCGACCATAGCAAATCGATATCCAACGCTCCGACCATATGGAATAGCTCTACCTTCATCATAAAAATAGTAAATGAAATCTAGAGCCATCTTCTAGGCCCGTTTATGAAACTCGTTCGCGCGATCGGCAGGGTATCGATGTCTAAGTTGTGAGCTAGAAGTGTTATTTGCAGTTGAGACTTGTGGCTGGGAGCTTATTACGGCTGAGAGAACTTAGTTCGTGCGATCGGGGTCTTCTTGTCGAGCTATCTTGGAGTAAATAAGCTGTAGAAACTGTATGGCAAAGCTGGAAGAGTAGTAGTCCATTTCTTGATGTATAGATCAGTAATTATCATAGGAGAGGGGTTCAAAGTCTTACGGTGTATGCCCTCTCTCCATCCGTCATACCGGACCAGATTTCTGGCACAACAGCAAGAGTGAAGCCTGGTGCATTCTGGTCAGTCTACAGTATACCAGATCTTGTAGTCTAGCAAAGCTCACCAAGTGGGCACATTTCCACCGTCCTCTGATCATTATCTTGAGGATGGCCCCAGTACTCTGGGCTGGCCGGATTGGTGCCAGACTTGATGCCCTGGAACCACCATTACTTTCCCTCGTCATACTGTCCGCCGCCAGCCAGCAACGGAGCTAAACCCCATAGCGGACGGCAGATTCCCTCGACATCAGACGCGGTTTGGTCGAAGCGCACGGAGGTGGCTCCTGGGCACCGAACCCTGGCTTCTCAGGAGAAAAGAAGGGTTTGAGGGGGTTGAGGAGAGTCCGAAGAAGCTCTTGAACGGAAGCGCGATCTTTGATGTCAACCTTTGCAAAAGGGTGAACGGCATTAAAGCCAAGAGTAAGTCCCTGAGTCGAGTCCATTACTTTCTGTGCCATGTAGACAGTTGAGTGACAGATAGCGCAAGTGTAGAAGATGAGCTTGAGAAACATGTATTGCAATTGTGGTTTATGTTTACAGCATACAACATGGCCAGACACCTAGAACAATCTTTCCCGACCAGAACATGCACTAGATCTTCTACAAAAGACAAGTCACCTTGCAAGCTGGCCCCCATTCTAACTTGATGTCACATGTAGGCGCATAGTGGCGTTTGCAATCATGCATGCTATTTAGGGCGTTTCACAGTGGTATAGAATAATGTGAAGACCTCAACAGACCCCACAGCAGTCACTCATTGGGGTTATGACTGACGAATGACAAACAGTAGAAGCTGCTGCCATCACATGCAAATTGTCTGTTTTTACTTTCCCGCCATTTCGTTGGCCGTAAGGCTTGATGTAACGTTAGTCCTAGAGTGGCCAGATTCTGCGGGCGAGCGCAAGTCACGACGATACGAGTGCGGAGATTTGTTGTCCACTAATGCTTGGAGCAGGGATAAATGATACATGTACGGCTTCGCGTCAGAATCATCTACAGGTAATAGAATGCACTAGTACATATTTCGATTTGATGCCAGTTCGCAGAGTGTTCCATAATGCACAAGCCATGTAACGTTAGCGATCTACCGCCTTCGGGGAGCTTTCGACCGATTAGCAAGGTTGACCTGCTCAGCTGATGGAATGGACCCCTGGGCAGGCTCGTGTTGCCTCCTGAAGAGTCTTGTGGGTAGCACTACTGGATGTTATCGCGGTAACTTTGCCGTGATAACCGCGTACATATTACAGTACTTGGAATAGTAAGCATCGCCTACGGAGTACCATAATGATCTGAAGCCGCGTATTGATGCGGTAGTAGTGAATAAGGTTTTGGCTAGTGAGACGGGGATGCCCAATCAAAACCACGCCGATCCGATTGGGTGATTGCCTCTGCTGATCTATTGTTACCACTAGCTTTGTCGATCATTTGGGCTTGGGGAAGAAAGAATAGCCGCCGAGAGGGGAGAAAGGGTTCAGCCGACAAAACTTATTGCCGGCTGACAGCTTGTAACCCAAAACGATCATAGTTAAATGAGACTAGCTACACAGTTGAGGCAAAACATGTACATTAGTAGAGTCAAATAGAACTCGCTCGGTTTGAACACTTGAAACTCAACACAGTGAGCTCTGGGGTCAAAGAGACTATTTCAAGCCACCCCTGACTCATTCCTCTAGCTTTGAAGTCTACAGACAGTCTTCTAGACGCTGCAGAAGCCACTTTACAGCACATGCATTAGCGTGGCCGACCCCCGTCACGCCTCGGAGAAGTCGCCGGCTCCCCTCACAAGGGTGCGGGTGATGGTGGGTTGTTCCGTGGCTTGTAATCATGTACGCCCCTGAAGCCCGCTACCTTCTTGCATGTGGGCGTATCAGACATGGCGGCTGAAGCCGAACCTCTTGACGAACTCCTAAGAGACTCCCTCACAATGTCGAGGCTCTAGATTGAACCTTATGATGGAGGAGCGTCCCCAGGATTTCGGGAAGCTACTAAGCGCCCCGGGTCTTTGCTCCCGCTTTTGCTCCAGCCTTTGGCATCACTCGTCTATCCCTTGTAGATTTTGGGGTATGGGAGTCAGATTTGGCACTCGATAGGTAAGCCGACAGTGTCACCGTGATTGCTTCCATTGGGGGTCCCAAGCGCAGCGAGGCGAAGAGTGTCTCGCGGGATCACCCTGAGTATATATGAACTCACCTCGCCTTGACCACAATCCGTCCTGCCTCTCATCAAACAACACTTACTCGATAAACCATCAACAACATAACCATCATGACCTTTGCAGGTATTCTGAGAACCTTCGTGCGCAACGATGCCATGAAGAATGACCCCGAGGAGATCTACAACTGGCGAGTCTTGGCTCTTGTTTGCAGCTCTTGCTTAGGTGACATGCTCTTTGGCTGGGACGTTGGCGCTATCGGTGGTGTTTTAACTATGCCAGATACCTAAGAACTCTATGGGTATAGTAAAGCAGCTAAAGCCACGCTTGATTAGAATATTGTATCGACTTTTCAGGCTGGATGCTTTCTCGCTTGCTTTTTCACTTCTTATCTGACTGAGAAGTTCGGTCGGCGATGGTCCCTCATCGGGACTGGCATTATGACCACTATCGGAGTCGTCTTGTCTACCGCTTCCACTGCCAATGGCTCGCTAGTAGTTATGTATGTCGGGCGATTCGTGGCAGATTTGGGCGTTGGAGCTGCTTCAACCCTTGTTCCTCTCTATGTTTCCGAATGTGCTCCTCGAGCTATTCGCGGTGGCTTGACTTGTGAGTTGTGCTCCCTCGGTTCTGGAGTTGGCAACTGATCCTCGCTTTAGCTTTCTACCAGTTGTTCATCGTCACAGGTGTCATGTTGTCGTTCTGGATCAACTACAGTTCTGTCCTTCATCTTACGGCACCCGCTGTCTATGCACTCCCTCTCGCTCTTCAAGCTCTTCCAGCTGCGTAAGTACGACAATCCCCGTCAATGGGACGAAACTAACAGCCCCGGAGTCTTCTGATTGTAGGCATGTTTCTTGCCCCTGAAAGGTGAGTGATGCCCAACCAGTATACCCTCAGACTTATGATCATGCTAATGTCGATTCAGCCCTCGATGGGGCGCACGCAAGGATGACTGGGAGCGTGCTACCCGCATCTTGACCAATCTCAGAATGTATGACTGCTAAACAGTTCACTTCCACAGTTGCGGGCCACTGACTTGACTCATTATACAGGCTTCCAAAGGATTCTCCTTATCTTCGGAACGAAATCCAAGAGATGCATATGCAGCTCGATGCCGAAAGACGACTCACTGGCGATGCCAGCGCTACTACACTCTTAAAAGAGATGCTGACTGTCCCAGGAAATCGCAACCGCACCATTATCTCTGTGCTGTTGATGGTTTGTCAACAGATGACGGGTGTCAACGCTATCGTAAGTCATGGGCCACGAGATGGGTTGATTATTCAACGGACTCTGACAAGCCTGCCTAGAACTATTATGCGCCTCAGATATTCCAAGCCCTCGGTATGACAGGTACTACTGTATCCCTGTTTGCCACTGGTGGTTATGGTGTAGTCAAGGTCGTGGGCTGCGCGATCTTCCTTGTTTTCGCTGCGGATTCGCTTGGCCGACGCCGAAGTCTTCTGTGGACCAGCGTCGCCCAGGCTACCGCGATGTTCATCATTGGTGTGTATGGTCGTGTTGAACCTCCAGTTGCGGGTCGACCTGCAAGTTTTCAACACAGCCAATCTCCAAAACATGTACTCACAGGATGTTTTCAGATTACTGCTTTCGGATATATCGCTATCAGCTGTATATATTTCTGGGCTGCATTCTTTCAGTTTGGATGGGGGCCCTGTTGCTGGATTTTTGTCTCTGAAATCCCAACAGCTCGGCTACGAGCCATCAATGTTGCTCTAGCTTCCGCGACCCAAAGGCTATTCAACTTTATCATTGCCCGTACTGTTCTCACGATGCAAGCGACCATGGGCCCACTGGGTTATGTGAGTGTCCCATTGACTCATCTGGTATACCAGCTACTAACAGTCCTCTTTAGGGCATGTTCTTTATGTTTGGCTCTTTTTGTATTCTCATGGGTCTATTTGTCTGGTTCTTCGTTCCGGAGACTAAGGGCCTCTCTTTGGAGCAGATGGATGAGCTATTCGGTGTAGTGGATATGACAAACAAGCTAGCACACGAAAACCCGGAGACTGGCCGAGCTACTAGCATTATGGAGGATGACTCTCATAAGAAGGAAAGACTTTAGTCTTGCCATGAGGCTCATAAGACGGCTGGGTAGATGCTAATTAGATCATGTATTCTTCATCGCTACTTTGCTTGAATATCTATCTTATTACTACAACAATAGTATATATAATTAACTAAGAGCATTATTCACTCTAAGTTCACGGTTTCCTTATCACCCGGTAAGGTTAAGTATCATTATTAATCGCAACAAGACTATGGTTTAAAAAGGCTTCAGTGCTAACACATAAAGGCAAGGAATACATATATCTGGTACGTTTAAGAGAGTCTTCAAAGATATATGTCGGACTACAGTCATAGGATTGCCAGTCGTTTCTCAGAACACACTTTAATATACAAGGATCCAGCTTTGTGGGCACGGCTTATCGTCTCTTCCACTCTGAGTATACTTCTGGACAGAGGGAATGAGTCGATCCATTCACATCTGACAACCATAAATCTTCTATATCCATTTCCTCACCTGGGGGTGCTGGCCTGTCGTTCCGGCTTCCAGATAACACAACAGAAGACTGAAAATTCCGCATAGGGATATTAATTAGTGCATTATTTTGATTGTGATACAGAGTACCTGGACTTTGGAAATCCTTTACGAGGGCGTAGAAAAAGGCCGCGTTGGTGACAACACATGCACAGATGTTCTCAACAGATGCCCACTGTTGAAAAATTGTTAGCGAGTTCAACACCAACACTCTTTGCAGCGTACCATCGAGCGAGCACTTTGAGTGACGGCGGACACAAAAATGAGAGGTATTCGAATAATAGTAACAGCGACTACGATGAGTCCAATCCCGAAAAGACACGAGAGCTGAAGGATGCTAAGGCAATAGGGTCAATCTCCATCCACAGATGTCGGGTCATATACGTACTGTCGGCGGTCAAGCTTCGCCTGAAATAGAACTGGAAAGGGTAAAATGATAAGCGCTATATCCGTCACAGCGTTGGAAACGGCCATAACCAAGAGGTTTACGAGCCCTTGGCTGCATGAGTCCCCTAGTAACGTCAGCATGATGGTCTCTGGTCAAGCTCAAAAGCATACGTTGATCTTTGGGCACGATTTTCCAGTTCCTGCAGGCGTGTTGGTCAGTTCTGTCTCTTAGGTGGCTGGGATGACTAACAAATAGAGAGGCCTGCATTCGGTCAAGGTTGCGATAACAACGGCGACAAAGGTAAGGATAATGGTCCACCAGAGTATGGTGCTAGCTGCTTTTCCCCAAGGCAGATGATTGACGAATCGCGAGTAAAAGGTCAACAAACAAAGCTTTAGCGACCAGAGACTATGAACTGTTAGATGATGAGCATCATGGGACGCAAGGGAGTGTACAATAAAGCACAGGTGATCCGGACAGGAACTATTAACTTCAAGCCCAGCTCGTGGTCGAGGTCCAGCTCGTTGGCAGTTTTTCCAGAGTTGGCTGCTTGCTGCCAAGTCACTGGGGTCTGTGTCGAATAAGGATTCAGAGAATAGCTCCACGTCAAGAGCAACGTCCGTGCGACGATGCTCAGCAGGGCAAATACCATATACGTGTCATCAACTTGCCATCGTTGGTGGTGCTTGGTGTGACCTTTAGCTTTACAATAGAGACGATAAGCACATCGTGCAAGAATCAGAATAGTGCAGACAGACCCAGACACTATAAGAAGACAAACATGTGGTAGAAGGGTAGAAGAGCCATATTGGAGCATTGATAACGGCAGTGCAGAAAAACAAAGTGGTGAGCTATTAAGGTCCTGACTTCGAAGAAACAAAGAGCTAGGGGGGCACTTCAGCTGCATTAGGGGGATGGCCCTTGCTTTTATTCCTTACTACGAGCCTTTAGTGTATTGTGGCTTGTACCATCTCCTAAAAGCCCCTAACGCAGAGGGTTTTAGTAAAAGAGTAACTACCTATTAGCGCAAGCCCGGGTACCGGACCGGTAAGTATACTGCCTAGGATAAAAGTAAGATTTTTAAGTAATAGCACTATAGGTACAGAACAGTAAGGGCAAGGATGATAGGAAATGTATTAAAAATATTTTTAAATTTATATAT